>CAUYUJ010002717.1:60000-63248 GCA_963575745.1 Prorocentrum cordatum
GGCCACGATCCCTCGCAAGTTACGCCACATTTGCGCCCCCGTGGCCACGATCCCGTGTGAATCACGCCACACTCGCGTCACCGAGGCAACGATCCCTCGTAAATTACGCCGCTGTCGCGCCTCCCCAGGCCACGATCCCTCGTAAATTACGCCACCTTCGCGTCCCCGAGGCCACGATCCCTCGCAACTTACACAAAATTCGTGCGCACCCCCCACGCTACGAATCCACCTCGCGGAAGCTGCCAAAAGGCGCCACTCCTTCTCCAGAGCAGAAAAAATAACCTTCCCAGAGATTGCCTGAAGCAATCCCGAGCCGTTCCCAGAGCGCTTCCAGTAAACAGCTGAAGAAAATGCAAAGAAGGCAACAAAGCGTTCAACAACAACTTCAACATCTCAATCTGTTTTGCTCATCGCCAGCCGCCCTAGCATGACGCTCCTGAATGTCATCAAGACGGCGCCCGAACATCCCAATGTGGCTCTGATGTATCCCATTATGATGGAGAAAGGGCCGGCGGCAGGAAGCCAAGTCCTTACGGAAAAAGAATGAGAATAATAATAATAATTGTTCCGTTGCAGGCCTCAAGAAGGCTCCTGGAGGGGCCCAGGGCGCCCGGAGGCCAAAAAGTCAACGAATCGATACGGGATACAAATAAACTCTCATCAGAAAGGCCGGACGAAGAGGAGGAGGAGGAGGAGGAGGAGGCGGAGGAGGCGGAGCTCCAGTGCCTGTATACACCACAGCGCTGGCAGCTACGAGCGCCGCGCTACGACCGACGCACCAATGCCTCGCAGAAACAGAACAACACCGTGTCCCTGAGAGCACCACGCGGCACGCACGCAACCGCTGCCCCTCGCGAATACCACAGCGCGCCTCTGAACACCACAATAGCCTGCGAGCGCCAGAGGGCGTCCGCGGTCGCCACTGGACGACCGCCGTGACGTGAGGGAGGGGGAGGGGCGCGGGGGCGGTCACGCCCGTGATCGCCGGGAGGTTTTCTGAAAGAGCTCTAAGGATGGACCGAAGGGGTAGTAGGGGAACGAGCAATGACATAAACATAAAAACTCAGAGGTCCGCGCGGGTTTCTCGGGTAGGAGCCGCCAGGGAGCCCCAGTACCGATCCGAGAAATCCGCGCGGACCTCCGAGTTTTATGTTTATGCCATTCTTCGTTCCCCTAAGGATGCAAGGGTACCTTTGGGAAGGTTGCCCATCCTCACCATGCGGGTCGACTGTAAGCTTAGGTCGGGCATGTCCTGATTTCTGGTACACAAACATGAGAAATACGAAAACAATATCCCAAACTAGTGAAGAAGAATCGAAACACCGTCCTCAGACTGTTTGGCCATGTTTGGATACTCCTCCTGTCAATGGCGCCAACGAAGGCGACCCGGCCACGGGCTCGGCACGCTGCGCGCGCCGGGCCCGCCGCTCGGGCGGCTCTCGGGCGGCCGAGGGGGGGGGGGGCCGAGGGCGGAGGAGGGGGCCACGCCGAGCAGGAGGCGGCGGGGCACGGGGACGAGGGGGGAATACATCCTGAGGAAGTATCGAACGCGAGCCCTTGTCGTCGCAGTTGGGCCTCCACCCACTCGGCTGCATCACGAGAGGGTCTCGAGCGAGAGCGAGAGAGGATAGGGAGACAAAGAATGGCATAAGCATAAACATTATGACTCAGAGGTCCGCGCGGATTTCTCGGATCGGCGCTGGGGCCCCCTGGCGGCGCCTCCGGCGCCGCCCCTGGCGCGCTCCGCGCGCCAGGGAGGAGGGGGGTCGAGCGCCGATCCGAGAAACCCGCGCGGACCTACGAGTTTTTATGTTTATGTCATTGCTCGTTCCCCTAGAAGAGGGGGAGGGCGATGACCGAGAGTGCAGCGAAGCTGCTGCAATAAGGAGCGCTGGGTCAGGAACGAAGTCCCGCTGGGGCGCCCGTCAGAGTCTGGGTGAGCGAGGAGAGCTAGAGGAGCAACCACAGGATGACCTAAGGAACAGCGAGCCCCTTGCGAACCCAAACCAGTCCTTCTTTCAACGTCTTGAGGAGGAGATCACGAGATCACCTGATCATAGTCCGTGCAACGACAGGACGAGAGGGAAGAGCACGATGACAGGGAAGAGGGAGGAGGAGGAAGGATGATAACTCAGGAATGCGAGGGAAGAGGAGGCGTGGAGGGAGAGTGCAAGAACGAGAGAGAGAGAGAGAAGACAGACGAGCGAGGTCGGGTTGGCGATTGGCCGCCGAGCGAACGCTCAAGCGGCATGCTCGGGAGATCGGGCAATCCGCCTGGACAGCCTGCAAAGGCAGGCTCTGAGTCACGCGGGTGTCTGCAAGTTGCAGGCAGGGGGAACGACAGGGAAAGAGGAAGTCCAGCATGGGTGGATCAGGAGGATGTGGGAAGGAGGGAAGGAGCAGCAGGAGGACGTTTGAGGGTTTGGGATTGGGAAGATGAGGAGAAGAAGAAAATAAGGAGGGGCCCGAGGAGGGGCTGGAGGAAAAGATGAGGCCGAGCCGGTTGGAGGAGGGCATACGATAGTCAGAGGTGGAGGAGGTGGAGGTTCTTCTACTCATCCCTTCCTGCCTCTTCCTCCATCTCCTCCTGCCTCCTCCGTCCTGCATAGCTCTGCCAGGGGGGGAGGAAAAACAGACGACGACGAAAGCGGCGACGACGATAACAAAATCCTGGGACGACGAACACGGCGGCTAACAACGACATAATCAGGGCGACGACACAGCTCCAAGACGACAACGACGGCTACGACGACGACGACGAACGACGATGACGGCAACTGGGGGGACAACAAGGTACCGATGCCGGTACTCCCCAAACCTCGCTCGGGTCTTGCTCTGAGCAACAAATTTTGGAGCGAATCCAGCCATGGCGACAAAGACTTTCCAAAATGAGCAGCGGCATCGGCATCTGACACGAACGAACGCCGAACGAACGACAGACGAACGACGAACGTCTCCGCTGACCCAGACCCCCCACGTCGTGACTTTTTCACGTCGAACCCGCAGGTCTGGACCCCTTCCCCGGGACTGGCTTTTCCTCCCGAGCCGTTTCTTGACGGTCCCAAGGCCTGGTAAAGGCCCCCGGAGGCTGAAAATAGGGAAGAACCTCCCGTCGCGATTCTTTCACAATGCTAGGGGGTTTGGGGACGATCGACGAACGACGGATGGCGCGTCGCCTTGGGCGAGGAGGGGGAGGGGGAGGGGGGGGAGGAGGAGGAGGAGGAGGAGGAGGAGGAGGAGGAGGAGGA
>CAUYUJ010002717.1:63348-86550 GCA_963575745.1 Prorocentrum cordatum
GGGGGAGGAGGAGGTATGTATGGTATGGGTTTGCGCTAAACGCGGGGTCAAGCCCCAATTCAGAAGGACTCGGCGTCGGAGTCGCCCTCCTCAGGGCTGTCCGCGCTCCGCAGCAGGGCCGAGCGGCCGAGGTCACGGACCAGTTCGAGCTCCCCTTCCCACAGCCCAAACGCCCTCAGCACCTCGGCCCGCCCCCCATGGTCAGCCCGCCCCCATCCGCCACAGGCCCCGACGCTTAGGGCCGCGGGCTGTGGCTCTGGGGGCAGGCTCAGCTCGGCCTCGGCGAGGCTCGAGCGGGTCGCTGGCAGCACTCCATGCGGCTTCCCGACCTTCAGCGAGCGCACATTGGCGCGGTACGAGGGGAACTCTCCTTTCTTGATCCTCCGCAGCTGGTCTACGCCTCCAGCTTTGGCCTTCTCGGGGCACCACCCCCTTAGGCCTGGGGATAACTTGCCGTCCGAGGAAACGGTGCCACAGCGGCAACAGAAGACGACAGAAGAAACGTGGGCAGTGCGGCAGAGCACGTCAGCCTCCAGCAGGTTGTGGCCTTGCCACCAAAAACTGGCATCTGCATATTCTTCCCACCCGTCTCCCACCCCGTACGGCGACCCCACCTCCCCTCCACGGCCGCGCGCCTGGGGCTCAGGCTCGGGGTCTTCTGGGGTCTCAGGGTCCACCTCAGCAGCAGCGCCCCGAGACCTCCAGTACGCTTCCATCAAATCTTCGTGGTCCTGGCCATTGGACTCTACGTGCACCCAAGCCGCCCAACGGGCGGACTCTTGGGCTAAAAACACAAAGCCTTGCCACAACTGAAACTGCTCTTCGCCTACGCCGTGCTCCGCAGCACCGAGCTTCGCAAACCTGTCGGCGTGGGCGTTCCCTCTGTACTCCCACTCCGTGGTAACACCCGCATCTACCTGGGCTCTGGTACAGTGGGCCTTGGTTTTAAAAACTTGGAAGTCCCCTTCGGAGAACGCACCCCAGAACGGACTCCAGAGCTGGGCCCGACCACAACTGCTTTGGGATCCAGAGCCCGCGCCGCCCCGCAAAGTCCCAACAGTGCCTGCACAGTCGATGAAGACGTCGAAGGGCGCCATAGCACAAACGCGGAGCATCGAGACGGCGTAATCCTCCGCGTCTCTAGAACTCTGCTTAGGGCAAATACGACGTGGGACGGGCCCGTAGGACGCCGAAATTACATCGCCAAATCTATCCACCTGCACGATGGCCCAGCCCGCTCGGGCCAAAAACGGGGCCGAGGCCCATAAGGCCGACCCGTCTAAGAACAGCGTGCCACTCAGGAGCCCTGACTCAGGACGGTTGTGCCACAAGATGGTATCTTGGGCCTCGGTCGCGACGTGGAAGACCAACTCTGGCGACGGGAACAGGCCTCTCGCAAACCTCTCCCCCTCGTCGGACCCCCATTCGCGGACCCTGCGGGCTCTCGTCCTGTGGAAATCGTCAACCCATTCACGTCTGAGCCCTGCATACTTTGGGCACTCGTATGCCCTGTGCCACAAGGACCCGTCGGGATCTCCACATACAAGACACCTCGCTGAGCCAACAAGTCCATGGTGGTGAAGCCGACTTTGTGGCCAGTGTCCTCCAGAAACCAAGGATCTCAACGTCCTCTGAAACCTCTTCGTCCAGGATCCCTTGGTTCGATGCAGGAGCCCCTCAAGTCCTGCCCAAAATATCGGCAAATTCCACCTGGCTTTGGGCTCACGACAAAAAAGAGCTTGGCGATCGGAAGCTCGCCTGGCTCCTGCAACTGCTAGCTCCTGAACGAGCGCTGGAGGTAAAACGCGAAGGTCAAGTGCTTCCTGCCGATCCGTGACCATGCACGCTCCTGACCGAAAACTCCAGCCTATCCTGCGAAGACTGAGCACTGCTACTTCAGCTGGGGCTGCTGCTTGTCTCCAAGGTGATTGGACTCCTTCGAGACGGCCCAGGGCTCCTTCAAGACACCGTTCCAAAACAGGAAGCTTCGGAAGCGACTCCCAGACCGCCGCCGCCCATTGGAACACAACCATCCCGATGTTCAACAGCAGCGGGTCCACTCGGACCCCTTCAGCATAGCTCAAGAGACGGAGCCCGACCGTGGAGCCCTTGGGGACCTTCCCGAGACTTCCAGCAGCTCCCAATCGAAGACGATGAAGTTGGGTCGAAGGAATCCCCATGATGCTGGACCCCCATAGAGCCGACGCCGTAGGGCCTCCACGCTGAATGAACCCCGTGTTGGCCCCCGCCTCCCTGAGCTTCTTAATCTTAATCGTCCTCCCTCTGGCCTTGTCCCACCTGTCCCGAGTGATCTGAACCCTCCGTATGGACCCCATCACCGCGTCGGTGCCGAGGTTCCTTGCATGGTCCACCTTGCTTTCCTTCGGGAGGTCCCACAGGGGCTGCAAGGCCTCATTCAAGTCCGAGTCGCTAGTCATGTACTTCGACTTTTCCGAGACGGGGAGCTCGAGCTCCGAGAAACTGGACAGCAGGGACTGCACACCTGCGGCGAGCTGCGGTGCAATGAGCTGCTGCGGACCAACAATCTGCAGCGCGATATCGTCTATCACGTTACGGATGCACAACTGCGGCCGGCCAGACTGCGCGGCCGAGAGCGGCGACAACAAAAGCAACTTCGTAAGCGCGGTAGCTGCAGAGCACCCTGCTATGACTGCCCCATTGCCTTGCACCTTCCTAGATACCGCCCCTCCATAGTGCAGCATCCTATCCCCTGCATAAATCACGCACAACCCTCGCAGGAGCTTCAAATTGAAACCATGCTGGCACGCCGCACGATACAAGTCCATATGGTCGATGTGCTCATAGAACTTCTTAAGGTCCAGGAGCACCGTCGCCGCCGAGGTCCCCAGGACTTTCCCGAAATGGGCCAGCATGTTGTGGACCCATCCTGCTCGTTCACAGGTAGACGTGGCCCCGACGCCCCAGAAGAAGGCCTGCTCGTGGGCCTGTTCCCAGGTACGGCAGATGTTTTGACGGCACTTCGACCAGATCTTGGTGAACATGCACAATAATCCTATCGGGCGTACTCCACCATCTGGCTTGTCGAGGAAGATGATATTCGTCAAAAACTCTGCGATCACACAGGGTCGATCCTCGAACGAGCGAAGGATGTCGATAACACGCAATTGATACTCTTCTGGAAGAAACAAGATCTGGCGGGGATGGAAGGAGTCCCACCCAAGACCAGCCCCTTCCCCATACGAGTTACACACACGTCTCAACTGTTCCAGAGAGATAGGTGGTAATTCTTGTCCCAACACATCCCAATGAGCTGGGTGATCTTTGCTGAGCCTGCCTTCTTTGTGCCAGAGGGGAAGCCACTGCTCTAGAAGCTGGAGGAGCGCGAGCTCACCGTTGACTGGTAAGCGGCCGTGGTCGTCTACGACACTGAACGGGACCGTCCTGTCTGCGCGAGAAACCCTGGAATATGCATGCGCTGCCTTCCCTCCCCGCTGCACTGACGACTTAGCCCACTCCTTCCACTCCGATAGGGACTCCTTGGCGTCCAACTTTCGCAGGCCTTCTACATACTCACGTAACTGCCCGAACAGCCCTTCTAACTCCTCTCTGAGCCCCATGGATATCCCTTCGACTAGGCTGACCAAAAATCGGACATTCGTGCCTTCGTCTGGCGCCTCCAGCGCCGAGATCATCCCGAACAGGGCGGCACACCATTCATGAAAAAGACCGCGAGCTCTGGCGCCTAGCATATCTGGGCCAACTGCAGCAGCTCGACGCGCCAACGCCTCGAAGGACATCCAACTGGTGGTCCGCTTTGAATATCTTCTCCTAGACTCTCGGTCCCAAACCGTCTCGAGGGGAACCTTAGTGACTTTAGGCCCCCCAGCTCTTCCACACGTCCTGGCCGCGCTAGCACTGTCTAGGTCGTGGAACTGCACGAGCCAGCCCTCGGCCTGGGTGAACCATTCCCTGACCATGGACCCCAAACAGTGCGAGCCTCCTCCAACTTCCCAAGACCACGTGCCTTCCGTAGGGAGCCTCCGAGGACCCACAAGCTTGTCCAAGGGGAACTGCGCATATCTAACCTGCTTCGGGACAACCGTCGACGGGGCCAGGTTCTTGACAACGATACCCACAGGCATATGAGGCCACGAGGGGGCTGCAGGGAACGCCAGGACCTCCTTGACGCAGTGCCCCAAACACCTGGACCCCACGAAGAAATCGATCTCCCGCTCATCCTTCCTGTCGAACTCCTCCTCGGGCCCTGAACTGGATCCTGGAGCGGGCCCTGATCGACACGTAGCGTGGCCCGTCGTAAACATACATCCCCCAACCTTGGACACCCATTCCGATGCTTCGAGTTCCTCAGGGGTGAGGTTCCAGTCCCCTTGCACGATCCAGAGGCAGGTGAGGGACTTGATGTACTCTCCGAGAGTGTTCAATACCTCAACATTGTCCCCTGCGACTCCAATGCTGGTGTAGAGGTAGACCGAGAAGACCATCAACCCGCCTGGAAGTCCTACGTTGATGTGCCTGCTTGCCACTCGCGACTTGAAAGGTTCCAACTCGGGTGGCCTTGGCACACTAGAGGACGCCAGAGAGCTGGCCACTGCCAAGGGGGAGGAGGAGGAGGAGGAGGAGGAGGAGGAGGAGGAGGAGGAGGAGGAGGAGGAGGAGGAGGAGGAAGAGGAGGAGGAGAAGGGGGAGGAAAACCGACGACCGAACGACGAAGGAACGCGCCGCCTTTGGCGAAGCGTCGCCCGTGCAACTCGCCGGGCGCACCGGCGCGGGCGGCGCCGGCCGCGCGGCGGCTGACGCGGCGAGGAGGGCGCCGCAGGACGCGCGGATGGCCTCTTGGGCTGGCGCGCGGCGCGGGGACGGGAACGCCGCGGGGAGGGGAGGGAGGAGGGGAGGGAGGAGGTAGGGAGGCGATGGGGAGGGAAAAGGGAGGATGGAGGAGGCATAGGGAGGCGATGGGGAGGGAGTAGGAAGGAGGGAGGCGACGTGTAGACGATGGGGAAGGAACGGGGAGGAGGAATAAGGGCGGAGGTATAAGGAAACGATGGCAGGTGGGAAGAAAGATGAGGGAGGAGGTGAAGGGATGCGATGGGGAGGCGATGAGGAGGGAAGAGGAGGAAAGCGGGAGGAGGGAGGTGTGGGGAGGGGCGGGAGGGCCTCCCATGCAATTCCCTTCTCGCGGGGTGTGGGGGGGGGGCGGAAAGGATTGCCAACCTCGTGCCCCTCCAACCCGGGCCTCCTCCCCTTCTCCCTACCGGTCCCCGTCCAAATCCCACCAACCCTCTGGGCGTGGGTTGTTTAACGAACCGTGTTTTCTCTGCCAAAGTTCCTTCCTTTCCCTGCTCGGGGGAAGGGTGTCTCACTGTTCCCTATTCGTACACCCCCCTCCCCCACCTGGCTGGCGGCCAACCCAAAACCACGCCAACCCCATGAGGCCACCCTCCCCACCATCCCTGTCAAAAACAATACGAAACTCTGCTTCCAAATGAGCATGCGCGACCGCCCGGCGACCATTTTGCATTGGTAATTTACAGGGGCGACTGGGGCGCCAGCAGATCCCACCTGCCTTCTGGGCGCATGTGGTCGACCGACTGGTTTGACACATCAATGGCTGCTGTCTTTTCGCCTAGCCGTTTCCGACGGGATTTCGAAGCCTCCACATGGCTCCAACAGTGGCCAAGAAAGCTCAAAACCAGGTCCAAGAGCCCCATGTTGGTTCCCAGTGGCTGGCGCACCTGGCGCGGCTGGAGCACGCTAGATCACTGCATGGTCGATCGACATCTCAGCGAGGGACATGGGGAGAAGCGTTTGCCACGCGCGAGCGCACGAGATCTGAGCCAGTCGTGCCTGGGCTGGCCCGAAGCCAAACTGGCCCGCAATATTAAACATACGCTGCACGTGCACAAAGCAACGCAAGAAAGAGGGACGGACTGGGGAGGACGAATTGGTCGCATAGGGAAGAACAAGGATCCAAACAAGGTCGAATTCAACGGGGGGGACTGGGGCACTAGAGGACAGCGGGGCCACTTTTCGCGGGGCCGACTTCGTCGGACCTCTGTTCCACGGCTTCTCTCCTGAGGACTCGCCGGCCCGCCGGCTGGCGTGAGCGTCCTCCTCGTGTCCTGGGCCTTCCCTCCCCCTCTCTCCTCTCTCCTCGCTCTCCGCGTTTCCTCCCAGCTTCGTCTGTTCTCCTGCTCCTTCCAAGTGCTTCCTGCCGTCGTGCTTCGCCAGCGCTCTCCAGGGCGCCCCTGGCGCCCCGCTCGACAGGGCCTTGGCGGTTTCGTTGCAAAGGCCCTCTCGCTGAGATGACTCTCCTCGTCGATCAAGCGTATCGAGCCGCTGGTCAACGCGTCCGCGAGCGCCAGGTTGCCCCGGCCGGGGTCTACCTTCGCCATCGGGTCCGCGGGCGCGCGCCCGCGCGGAGTCCAGTTGACCTGGGAGCCCACCGCGCTCGCGGCGTCTTGCGCGATCGCGAGCTCAATCGCGCTCCGCGGTCTTGCGGGAGAGCGCGTCGAAGATCGACTTCGCGTCCGCGATGACCAGGCTGGGCGCTTTCTCGCCTAAGTCACGAGTCCTGGGCAGGAGAGCCTGTCAGGGAGACTGGTCAGCACGACCCGCTGGAATTGGGCCGCCGGAGCGCGGTGGCTAGAGTGACGCGCTCGCGAGAGGCTGCCGGAGGTCTGTCCTTCTCTCGCGGTCCAAGGGCATTGGGACGAACTGTTCTCGAATGTACTTTTCCTGCTCCGCCGTGATCTTCTGGCCAGACTGACGCAGGCGGCGGCCTGCGCAGTCTGCCACTCCGACCTTCCATTTACCGAAGCGGAAGTGCTTGGTAATCTGGCCCATGGACCGAACCTCTCTCCGGAGCAGTCGAAGCGATGAGGTCGTCGACCTCGATCGCCGCCTGGGCGTCCAGCGCCCCGGTCTTCGAGCGCCTCGACCAGAGGCGCGGGCCCACCGGCCCCTTCCTGAACCCCTTCTCCCGCAGCCAGTCCGCGAGGGCGCGATGCCGGAGCGGCGGGGCGTCGTCGAGGCCGTAGACGGGAGCGACCAGCTCGGTGAGCTGATCGCCCCCGCGGGCCCAGGCCATGGCACACCTCGCAGTAGACGGCGCCTCTGGGGCGCTCAAGAGGGGATGACCGAGACCGCCAGAACGCGCTCTTGCAGTCCGCGACCTGCAGCTCCCACCCCAGGGGGGCAATGACCTGGAGGGCAACAGGACCGCCCCTCCCTCCGCCCGGGCCTCGGCGCCCCCAGGCGCGCCGCCGGCTCTTGGGGGCCGGTGCCTCGCGCCCTCCGCCAGCTTGAAACGCCCGACCATGCGCGGAGACAAGACGCGGTCTGGGAACCACGTAGAGCGGCCTCCGCGGGATCGAGGACCCGGGCGGCCTTGGAGTCGACGATGGCCCTCTACTCTTCGGCGCCAGCCTCTTTGGGCCTCTCGAGGTCAGCGTGATCCAGATGCTCGAGATTTACGTCCGCTCCAAGTCGGTTATTGCCCCTCCCGTCGCCCTCCGAGGTCGCGCTGGCTCTTCCCCGGTGGTCGCGCGCGCGGGATCTCGCGAGTCCGTCTCGGAGCTCGCTACTTGAAGGATTGCCGGGGGAGGTCCCTCGGGGGCAATAGAGCCAAACTGGCGAAGAGCGAAGCCGCATGAATCTTCGCGTTGACTCTCGAGGAAGTCTGCGAGGACTCAAGTCAGAGTATCGTCCTGGGTCGCATCTGGGGATCTCCAGACATCCTGGGGCTCGGCTTCGCCGTCCTGGTTCTGCGCGGCCCCCGGGTCTTCCTCGGTCGAGGCGCAGTTGCAGTCTCGATTCCCCACGCAGCCCAGGAACGCCGTCAGTCTCCTACCGTCTGGAATGACCACCGTCGAGACTGGCTGTCCCCGGAGGTCTCGCGAGGTAGTGGGATGCGAAGAGGAGGGAGGTGGACTCTTCCTTTCTCTCTCTCTCAATAAATCAAATCATTGTTTATATATCTCTCTCTCTTCTCTCTCTTCTCTCTCTCTCTCGCTATATATATATATATATATATTTCCCTTCCCTTCCCTTCCCTTCTCTTCTCTTCTCTTCTCTTATCTTCTCTTCTCTTCTCTTCTCTTCTCTTCTTTGTTTTATTTCTCTCTCTCTCTCTCTCTCTCTATATATATATATATATATATATATATATATATCCCTGGCGTCGCAGGCGCAAGCGCGGGGCCTGCCTGGCCTCCAGGCAGACGGTCAGCGGCGTCGGTGCGGTCTGGCCCCTCAGTGGAAGTTCTGCCCTCCCACACCTGTGTCTGGTCGCCCATCGTGACGCCCTCGCCCCTCTCCTTGATCGGGGTTAGAACGGCCTCCCTAGACGGGGCGCGGGCCCCAGGAGGGCCCGAAGACGCCGGGGCGGATGCCCCCGAGGTCCGGCCCCCGGAAGACTTCATCGATCCCGGCCGCGGGGCTCGTCTCCATTTTCCCGAGCCCGATCGATCGCCGCGCCCCCGCCCGAGGTCCTGCATGGGCGCGGGCAGGTCGTCTGTGCCTCGGCGCGTCGGTATGTCAGTAGAAGCCGAGTCGGACCCGGGCCTCCCGCCTTTGCTTCTCTTCGCGCGCCCGGGGCGGCCTGGCCTCCTGTCTGAGCCCGGGCCCGCGAGCCTGACGTCTGGAGCCGGGCCCTCGGGGGCCGCGGTGTCCTGGGCCTCGCGGGGAGGAGGCCCCTCCCCCTCCGCGCCCGCCGCTCCCGCCCTCGCTAGACGACCGCTCCGGGGCCGCGCCATCGGCCCCTCTGGAGACCGCGGGCGCGGTTGGCCGGGGTCGCACTCCTCCAGACAAACGCCCGCTGTCCGGGATAGAACTGTTGGTTGATCCCTGTGCTTTCTGGCCCAGACACCCTCCTCGATCCTGGCGCGCGCGCCCGGGGCCGTGGCGGCCTGGCGCGCGGCCTCTGAGAACATGTTTCTGGACGAAAGCGACCGCGACAGATCGCCCCCCCCCCCCCCCCCGGCCGCGACGTCATCGACCCCCGCGTCGTCGGGGGGGTCGCCGTCCAACGGCGCCCGGGGGGCCGGGGGCCCCCCGCGAGAGCGGAGTTGGTAGGGGCTGTATACTGTAGCAGAGCAGTTAAAATCCTGTTTCTTGTTCGAGACAGCCTCGATCAGGAGCCGGGGCGTCTCCCGCTTGGATATCGGGCTGGTGACTTCGACCGCCCTGTGCAAGGCCTGATTGAACCAGCCCCCGTGCCTCTCGCACTTGCCATTCAGATGGGGGCCGCTGGCGTCCGCGACGCGATGATGCGCGCCTGCGCGCTCGGCGTTTCTCGCGGACGCGCCCTCGAACTGGGGCCTCCCATCCGCGGTGATGGGGGGGGGGGGGGGGGCGAATGGCTGGGCCCGCGCTCTCTGAAGCGCCCCGGGCGCCCTGGGCCGGGGGGGGGGGGGGGGCAGCATGGGGGCGCGCTGCTGGAGCGACGCGCCGCGATCTGCGCAGTTCAGAATGCCCAGGGATTCCCACCCAAAGGGAACGAGGAAGGTGTCTACCGCTGCCGGCCAGCCCATGCAATCGGCACTTGAGAGGCGCGCCCTTCTCCGCCAGCGAGGTCCGGCATTTGATCGGCGCAGCTCGGACTCCCACTCTTTCGCGGTCAATTCAATGACGTCTGGGCGAGCTCTGGCTAACCTCGTGGCTCTGACCAGGCGAGGAAGAGGGGGGTGCCCTAAATGCACGTAATTGACAGAGATTGGACCTCACTCGCCGGAGTCCGGACAGCCCCCTCGTCGCCCCAACTCATTTCAGGCCCGAAGATGAGGCCCTTAAAAGTGCTCCCAAAGAAAATGCCTTCTCTGATTAAACTGGCACTCGGCCGTCCTAACGCGCAGCCCCAGATATCCGAGGCCCGCGGCCTCCTCGGGGCCCCGCTCGCCCCTGCGCATCTCGTCTCAGTTCTGCGCCCCGGCCTGGCTGAAGGCTAAACAGGTGAGGGGCGAGGTCGCGACTGATGGCCGACTTCTATCTATACTAAAGGGCCTCATGATCTCCGCTGCTCCTCCCGCCAATCGCGGTCGCGCCCAAGCTTCTCGTCCAAGCCCTCGGAGTCTCGGCGCCCTCGTCGCCCCAGCTCCGGACTCGCGCGGGGGGGGCGATCTCCATGATAATGGCGCCCCTCCTCAGAGGCCCGGGCCGTCTGTCCTCCTGAGAGCCCCCCGGGCCCCTCGGATATTATCCCCCGCGAAGACTTTAAAGGCTTCCTGCCTGGCTGTTCGCGGCGCCTGCATGAGCGCCCCCCCGCGCCGTGAAGCAGCTGGGCCCGTTTACGTGGCCGCGAGGCTCCTCGCCCCTTCTTCCCGCCCAGATATTCCTGCCCCCCCCGCCCCCTCTGCTCGTCTTTCCCCCTGGCGCTCCAGGCCTCTAGCTTCGAGCCCTTCGAGCCCGCAAGCTGGTCGGCCGCTTCCCGAGCGATTCTCTTCGCGCTTATCTCGGAGGTCATGCCGTCGAATAGCGCCTCGCCGCCCACGGCCCTCCTCGCGCACCTGGCCCGTTCCGGCAGGATCTCTTCGATGGGCTGGGGTGCTCTGGGCGTGACGTTTCCAGCCGTCGACATCGGCCAGGTATTTCGGTCACGTACTTCCTAGCGCGCCCTGCCCAGTCGGTCCCCGACCTGATCCAAGGAAATCCTCCTACCTTCTCTGGCCAAGAAGGACAAAGCCGGTGGCTTGCTGAGGCTCCAAACGATTCCAGCATAAAGGAGTCGAGAGATTCCTCGAGGCCCTCAGGCGCCTCTAGTGCCTCTCGCAGAGGCCCCGATGTCTCAATAGACGCGATCCACGTACTCAACGGTCGCGAAGAGCCCCCGCGATGTTTTTCATGTCGTCCGTCTGCTCCCCCATCATGTCGGCGACGGCCTTTATGAGATGCGACATCTCCTCGCACGACGCTGACGATTAGCTGGAGCTTCTGCCCGTGGTCACCCTCGGCTGAGCCGCGCCTTCGGCTTGGCCCCGAGCATCTCGGTCCGCCCCGCGGCCCTCGGCGGGGGGGGCGCGTGGGGGGGGTCGTCCTCGAAGTCCTTTTTGACCTCGGTCTTGGCCTCCCGAACTTGGCCGCCTTCAGAAATGCCGCGCGCTGAGCAACTCGACTCTGCTTCGGTTCCTTCCGCATGAGGGCGCCCGCGATCTCCTCGGCCGTCTTCGCGCGAAACGATCGCCTTTTTCCCGCGCAGGTGGCAGGCGCGTGCACTAAAATCCCGTTCATCCCGCCCGGCCCACTCAGGGTGCTCGCACTTGTCCGGGTCGCGGCGGCCGCTGGACGCCGCGCGGGTGGCGGGCAGGTCCAGCCGTCCTCGACGCCAGGAAGAGCTTGAGGGCCCACTGGCGCCACTTGCAATCTTTCTCGCCCACCAATTCGTGCCCGTTCAGGAAGAGCTTTTGGCGCGGACGGGGCCTTTTTCGGCCGCCAGTGGGCCACCTTAAGCTGTCTGGGGCTGCCTGGAGGCCACCTGGGGCCGTCCTGGCGGTCTCGGGGGCCGTCTCGAAGCCATCATCGGCTGTCTCGGACTCACAACTGACCGTCTTGGGCGTTCCTGGGGCTCCTCGGCTGCCGTTGTTGGACTGTCCTGCGGCCTCAGGGGCTCCTCGGAAACGATGAGGCGAGATCTTGAAAGCACACGTTTTGTTCCTCAGGTTTTTGAAGGATGTTAACCTCCTGGGGGCTTCTTGGGCACCTCTCGTAGGCATCTTGGGGGCCTCTTGGGGTCGTCTTGGGGCCATCTTGAGCTTTCTCGGGCGGTCTGGAGGCGAGCTGGGGCAGTCTGGGCGAGTTCCAGGGCCGTCTTGGGGCCCTCTGGGGTCGTCTGGGGGCCATCTGAGAAGGTCCGGGGGGCCCCCGTCCACCATTACGGGTGTGGGGCACCTGGCTCTGGGCTCCCAGAACGCCTACGCCGTTATACAGGTGTGTGCACACACACACACACACACACATATAGGCATCTGTACAAAATCTATACACACAGATGTGTTGCGACGCTCGCAGCGTGCACGCGGCCATTGAAATTACTTTGCACCGCGCGCCCTGGGCACATCTTACTTTGCCGATGTCTCCACAAGAAGTTAGAGCGTTCGCCCAGTGGTTAGGTGTTCCTGTAATATACCACGCCTTTGCTTGCGTGCTTTCAAAAAGACCAAGCGAAACCACTCTCGCTGCTTCCGCGCCCGGCTCCAGGGACGCGGAACCCCACTTCCGTTTTGCAGCCGACTGTTCGCCCGTGTCTAAGGCAAACCACGAGGCGACCAAAACCCATCCCGAAACTCCCTACAGCCAAGTTGCTGTCAAAAGGGACGCTACTCTAGAAAAGAAGCCCCGCTTTGGCCGTAAAGCGCCCGGGTGCACGAGCAGGGCTGGAGGAACAGCCACGGAGGGACCCAAGGAACAGCGAGCCCCTTCCGAACCCAGAGCGTTCCTTATTTCAGCGTCTTGGCTGCACTGGCATTATTGCATCTTTATTGTGAGGCAGCCATGAATCGTCAGACCCAATGTGTTATTCGGCTCGTTGGCTCCCTTCCAAGATTGTGTGCACATCTCTGCAATAACGGAAGACGTGTCCGAGCTTCTGAAGGTCATTCTCGAATTTGTTGGCGGCAATTTCGAACACGCACCAATCTGTGCACGCACGCGTCTTGCAAGCCCCCAGCCTTCCACGCTTGCTTCATCTTTCCTCAGATGATAACAAATCGTGTAACAATTTTCACAACGAGGGGCCCAAAAATGTTTCATTGCCCCTGAGTGCGTGGTTGAAACAGAATTTCGTGATCCGGACTCTTGTTCATTTCCAAAGGGCATCTATTGTTGATCGCCTCCATCCGGTGCTTTTCGTGTTTTTCAAAAAAAACTCCCATCCAGGAGCTCGCATCTTGTTTTTGCAGGGGAAAGTCTGGAGTATCAAGAATCACGCTCTTGCTTTGGACCTTCCCACGATTTCGTTTGGAATCTCGCTATCGCTCGGAACTTCCTCGCGGTTCATGCAAAACTGACGTTTTAACGACCCGCCCGCTCGAACCAACCGTCTGGTCCCGCCCGCCCGACCCGCCCGTTAGGGTCACCCAA
The DNA here is from genome assembly GCA_963575745.1 of Prorocentrum cordatum. NCBI lineage: Eukaryota > Dinophyceae > Prorocentrales > Prorocentraceae > Prorocentrum > Prorocentrum cordatum. The sequence continues at coordinate 76,423 of CAUYUJ010002717.1, forward strand.
GGGGGGTACGATCGAAGACGAACAGGGCGTGTATCAAGGGTTTGGGATATCCATGCTGAGTGACACACGAGCAGACACGAACGAACAATCGTAAAACGATTGCTCTTGTCGCCGTCGACGTTCTCACCCGAGCCCCCCCCCCCCGCGACACTCCCCACGCCCGCCCCCTCACTCTTATACGCAACTGCGGGTGCGCTGCTTAGAAAAGAAAGGAGGACCCTACAAATATGACGAGAAAAGGGATTGGAGAGAGGGAAATGAATTCCAGACTACTGACGGTTCACACAAATTATGCCCCGAGTGCCCCAGCGAGCCGTGTGTCTTCGCCTTCGGCTGCTCCGCAAATAAACCTGCTGGAACTGATGTCCACAACACACCATTTTCACATGCGGGAGCCATCCGCAACTTTATGAATTCTGGGCAATCACTAAAACGGTATGGGGGCCGCACACCAAAACAAAACCATGACATCGGATGTCTGAGGAGATCCCTGCTCCTCTTCCTCCTGCTCCTCCTTGTCGTCGTCGTCGTCCTCCTCCTCCTCCTCCGCCTCCTCCTCCTCCTCCTCCTCCTCCTCCTCCTCCTCCCCCTTCCCTCCTCCCCCTTCCCTCCTCCCTCTGTCGCACCCGGAAGCCAGTTTTTAGGGCGGGTCGGGCGTTTTGCCTGAGACTTCCTCACCATTTACCATTTATGACCCTGAAGCTCAAACATTGGCAACAGCTTCACAGGAGGGCCTGTGGTTTTCAAAATGTGGCTCTCGCCTTATGCCCCGCGCACTTGTTTTCACCATTTGCACGAATGTCGCGGATTGAGGGCCACCCGTTCTTAAAAAGTGGCTCTCGCTAAAGCGCCGCGCATATTCGTTTTCAAGATTTGCAAGAATTTCGCAGATTGAGGGCGGCTCCTTTTTAAAATGTGGCTCTCACCTCAGCGCCGCGCACGTTCGTTAACAAACGGATTCCCAGGATCAACGTACCATGGTGTTTTGGACGGATTCAGGACTGTGCGGGTGCAGCAGTTACGTTGATTCGCAGTGTTGACGTCCCAGGAATGGCCTTCTGGCACGATTCAGGCTCGTCAAGACGCAGCAGTCAGGTTGATCCGTGGCGTTGGTATCCCGAGGACAATATTTTGGCATGCTTCCGCGTCTTCAAACGATTGTCTTCCAACGAGGCAATTCCATCAGTGGGAAAGAACCTTGTAGGGGTCTATGAAGAGGGAGCTTGGAGGGAGAGTTGTTTCCAATATCGTTGATGCCTCTTGGGTTTACACTGGTCCTCCTCCTCCCTCTCCTCCTCGTCTTCCTTCTCCTCATAACCCCATCCTCGCGCTGCCCCCTCCTCGAGAAGGGGTCGTAAGCTCCTCCTCCTCCTCCTCCTGCTCCTGCTCCTCCTCCTCCTCTCCCTCATGCCCACTCCATCCTCGAGGGGCAAGGGGAATGAGGAGGGTCGCATGGAACCAATCGGAACACGATCGATTATCTGTCGCATTGAAATCCCCTTCCCATTCCTCCTCCCCCTCCCCAACCTGGTCATCCTCCTCCTCCTTCCCCTCCTTCTCCTCTTCCTCTCTTCCTCCTTCACCTGATGATTCTCACCCTTCTCCTTCTCAAGGAGGAAGAGAGAGAGAGAGAGAGAGAAAGAGTATGGGTCAATTTGGGAGAAAAGGGAAGGGGGTTAAAAATGCGAGGATGAAGAAGGAAAAAGGGGGACGGGGATGGACGAAGAGGGTACGGATCACCTTGAATTTCTCCGGATCGCCGCCCTTGTCGGGGTGGTGCTCCAACGCGAGGGCCTTGAATGCATCGCGGATGGTCAGCTTGAACGCCTGTAAAGGCGGCCAGTCGTGACCAAACACAGACAAAAGGATGAGGCTGGACGGGGGAACACGGGAGTAAAGCAAGGGTGGAGGGAGGACGGATGAAGATAACCAGGAGGGAAATAAACCAAACAATCGGAATGACGCAATGGCCAACGAACTGCGCGCGAGCATCCGAGAAATGGCCGATCCTCAACCGACCAAGCTATTGAACCATTCAAGCAATGAGCATATATGCTTAAGAACGCGATCAAATATGCGCCTCACGCTCGAATATGTTTTTGCAAACGCCGAGACCCTACCTGATCGTGTGGGGTGGTAAAGCGGGTCTGTCTGGCTGGCAATGGGCTCGGAAAGAGAGACTGTCCACGCCGGTGCATGCCGCAGTGTCTTGCGTTGGCAGCGGGACATGACAATATGATCACATTCATCATCATTATCACTTCGTACATGTTTAGAGCTTCGGGCATAAATCGAATTCATGTTGCCACGAAGAACGGGTCGTGAATGCAAGAGAACCCATGTACATGGTATTAAGTTTATTCTCAACCTCCCAACTTCTGATTCGTGACCTGCTAAATACTGGATATTGCTCCGATGCTCGGCACCCTGCGGAAAGCTGAGGCGTTGTGACCAACTGGCCAACACAATTGTGAGCTCTTCGTATTCCGAACATCGTCGTGGCATATATGGGCAACCGCGACGCGGCCACATTGATCCGCAGTGCGAGGGTGCCTCGATTCGCGCCTCGTATGGGCCTCGGGCACCTGACGATCATATAAATATGCATCCGACATTGCACCGTTGCGGCTGAAGAACCTAAACAACATAACTAAACTGCACAGCACATGCCAAGGTCATACGGGAGACCATACGAGCGAACATATGGGAGACCATCGTGCTACCAAAAAGAACGCTGAACCAAGATTTAAGGGGCTTTCCTAGCCACCGCGAGCCTCGGCCACGGATAAATCCCACGACCTATATCTAAGAAACGGCTCACAAACCAGAGCCCCTCCAGAGACCCAAGCGGTCCTCGTTCCAAAGGAAAACCAAGTGGGAGATCCCACGGTAGAGCACTCGGGAGAACATGCGGGAGAACAACTGGGAAGACATACGGGAAAACGCACGGCAGAGTATACGGGGAACCATACGGAAGAGCATACGGGAGAGAACATGGGAGACCATGCAAAGACCATGTAGGAGACCACAAGGGCGGCCGTATGGAAGACCGATTCCAGAACCAGAGCTCCCGCGTGCCTCGAGGCAACATACGGGACCCTTAGAGACAAGCTGTTTAGGGAATGGTTGACCGTACTCCACCTTCCTCTTTCGCCCCGCCCTCCACGAGCCTCGGAATCCATGGCAATCGGCTCCAAACCTGGGCTGCCCTGAGCTGGCCGTCGTCCCTGCCTCCCGGAGTCGCCTCCCACGCCCCCCGGATCGCGCGTCGTGAACATATCATAACGTCGTAAAGGTACAACTGGGTCTATTTCTTATCTGCTTCGCCCCTCCCTCCATCGAGACGGATGTATCCGTGAGGGCACCAGGGCACGAAAACCGAGCAGACGACAACGACAACAGAACGACGACGCAACGACAACGACGACGACAACGACGCGGCGACGAAGACGACGCGACGACGAAGGCGATGACGACGACGAAGGCGGCGACGACGACGACGACGCGGCAACGACGACGACTCGATGGCGACGACGACGATGACACACCGACGACGACAACGACGACGACGCAGCGACGACGACGACGAGTCGACAACGAGTCGACGACAACGACACGACGACGGCGCGGCGACGACGACGCGGCGACGGCGACGAAGACAATGACGACACAACGACGACGCGGCGACGACGACGAAGACGCGACGACGACGACGACGGCGCGACGACGACGATGCCGACGCCGACGCCGACGACACGACGACGGCGCGGTTACGACGACGACGACTGCGACGAAAGGGGCCCCCAAGAGGCCCACCAAGAGGCCATCCCGGAGGCCCCCAGTTGCACCCAGTAGGCTCCCAAGATCAAGAGGCCTCCGAGAGGCACCCCAAGAGACCCGTATGTGCATTCAATACAAGAGGCCTCTGGTCCACCACCCAGGCACGGTTGTGGAATGGGCGGAGGGTCACTAGATAGAGGTGGCACGGTGCTCTGTCTCTTCTCCAATCTCGAGGCGCTCCTCAAGCCGTTCTGGGACACGCCCGTAACCTCAGCGTTCCCCGCCTGCAGAGGAAGGCGACAAGCTGCAGCCGGGCTGCCACACGGGTGCCCATCGCTTCTATTCAGACGCGCCATTATTATTCTTCTTCTGTTTCCTCTTCTTCTTCTTCTTCTTTTTCTTCTTCCTCCTCTTCCTCCTCCTCCTCCTACTCACAGACCTCGCAGACCTCCAGCGCGCCTCGTCAATCCCGATCGGCGGGCCCCCTCGGGCGCACGCTGACAACGCTAACATGGACTAGGCATCCGTGGATCGGGAAAAAGGCCCCCTCCGAAACATGGCGCTGGTGACGCCTCGTCTGGCGACGGAGCGCGCCGATCTCGTATGGAAGCGGGGCCCGTCGCTAACCCGCGCGCCTGATGCCATGCTTTGCTGCCTTGAGCCTCTCCCCTCCCTCCCTCCGTCCCTGTCCCCGACCTCCACCTCCTGTCCCTCGGCCTGCCCCTTGTCCCTGCTTCCTCCGCCCTCGTGTTTTTTGGCTCGGCCCCCCCAGCCCCACCAGAAGGACAACAATAAGGGGGGCGGCAAAACTCTGGGAGGCAGCCGTACGGCCAGCTTGGGGTGTCCGGTGGGCCCAGCGTGGCAAAGTGCTCCTCCAGGTCGGCTCCTCGAGAAGAGGCAAAAGAAACTGCAGAAACATCGTGTCTCTGAGGTCTGCGCGGATTTCTTCGATCGGCATCGGAGGCGACGCCGATCCAGGAAATCCGAGCGGAACTCCGACACATTCGATTTCACCGTCGCCTTCGATCGAGCGGAGGAGGTGGAATCGGGGGCAAGACAGGACGGGACTGACGGCGAGGGCGAGGACGTGGGCGGAAGGGGGGAGCAACACTCGGGCGCGGCCTAACCGACACCTAGCAAAACATCCCCTTCCATGGCGCCACCCTCGCCTTTTGAGTTTCCCTCTGGCCGCATACATATGTCTTGGGGCGAGGCGAGGGGGACGTCACAAAAAGGGATGGTTTGCTAGGGGTCGTTTAGGCTGCCCCTGAAGTAGAACAAGAACAAACGCTATACACATAAACTCTTGGCGCTTCGCGCGGACTTCTTGGATCTCCGCTGGAACCCCCTCCCTAGCGCGCGAGGCGCGCTAGGGGCGGCGCCGCAAGCGCTGCCGGGGGGGCCCAGCGCGGATCCAAGAAATCCGCGCGAAGCGCCTCAAGTTGCTGTTTCGGGCGTTTTTTTGGCTTCTTCTTCTTCTTCGAGAAAGGGGATCGTTTGCTAGGGGTCGGTTAGGCCGCCCCCGAACCACTGGCTCTGGACAAGCCCGCCCCGCTACCCGCAGAGTAACGAAGTCGCACGCGGCCTCGACCCGCCGCGGGGAATCTACGATGTAGTACCTCGGGGCGAACACACTGCGAGGCCGGGATTTATCCAAATCCACCGCCTGGGAACCGATGTCCTGGTGCCCCGGCGGGCGGTGGATGTGTATATATATATATATATATATATACTAGAACCATCGCGCGCTTCGCGCGCGCTCAAGTTCTAGCCCAGGCCGGGAGGGCGCTGGAAGATCTTGGACAGCGCTATCAAGCACAGGCGCGTGACATAGTCGTGCCTCCTGGGGGCCTCTTGGTGACCTCTTGGGTCTTCGTGGGGGCATCTGAAGGGCTTCTGGGGGGTTTTCCGTGCTTCCTCAATTTGCTGTTGGAGGCATCTCGTGGGTGCTTCTTGGGGGGGCGTCTTGGGGTTTCTTGGGGTCCCTTCTTGGGAGCATCGTCGGGAATCTCCGGGCAGTCGGAAGGTGATGTTCTGCAATCTTAAGCCGTCATTGGCCGTCTTGGCTGCGTGGAGGCCCGACTTGAGGGCGCCTGGTGCCACGCTGAAGCAATCCGGAAGCCTCCCGGGGGCCTCCTGCAGACAGTTTTGATGCATCGAGGGTGCTGCTGGGCAATCTTGGGGCCCCTTGTACGTCTCCTTGGGGCCTCTTGGAAGGCTTATTGGGGCCTCGTCGGACCACTTGGGGACTTTTGGGGCCTTCTCTAGGCTTTTAGGGCGGAAGACTCTGCTGTTGGGTTCGCGTTCACATTCTTGGGCCTCTCTTGGGACCGTTTCGGGGCCCTCTCTGGCCGTCTTGGGCGCCTCAGGCACTGTATTGGGGCCTCGTGGGCCGTCTTGGGGCCCTCTTGGAAGCCTCTTCGGCTATCGTGGAACGGTCTTGGGGCCTCTTGGGCCGTCTTGGAGCGTCGGGATGTCAAAAGGCTGAAACGCCAAAGTGCATCAAAAACCAAAAGGAAAATCCGTGATCTTGGCTTCTTGGGGCCCTTTTGGGGGTGCGGGCCATCCGGAGGCCATCTTGGGCGTGTTAGAACGTTAACTCCGCGATAGTAGGCCTCCTGGGGGCCTCTCTCATAGTATGCCTCCTGGAGGCCTTTCGCGGCCCTTTTCATCTGTGTTGAAGCTGTCTTGAGCGGCCTGGAAGCGTCCATGGCGCCCCGACACCCCCATGGCGCGTCGGGCCCCCCCCGCCTCGGTGCGAGATCGAACACTGCAAGGTGAGGCGGCAACGTGCTCCGGCAGCGCGTTTCTGGAGCATGTTTGGGGGACCTGGGTGGGCAGTTCCGAAGCCTCTCGGAGGCCGTTTTGGAGCCTCTGGTGGGCCGCCAAGGGCACTCTTGGAAGCCTCTTCGGCTATCTTGGAGCTGTCTTGGAGGCCCTTCCTCCTCTCCCGTCCCCTCCCCCTCCACCCTCCTACTCCCTTACTCCTCACTCCTTTAATCTCCTCCTCCTCCTCCTCCTCCTCCTCCTCCCACTCCAGCTCTCTCTCCTCCTGATCTTCCTCCTCTTCCTGCAGCGTGTTCTGGAAGGCTCCCGCCGGAACGTGCTGTGCACAAGTGCTGTCACTGCTCCCGCCACCGTGCCCTGGGTGGTGGGTCAATGGCCTCATGGGTGTTGGTTTGGATCTCGTGGTTGGCCTGTCGGGGACGTCGCGAAGGCAGTTTCACAACTTCCTGGCAGCCGTTTTGGGACCGTTGTGGGGCCTCCTCGGAGCTGTTTTGTGGCCTCTGTAGGCCTCGTGTGGGCCTCCTGGGTGCCTCTTGGGGGCCTCCTGGGGCTTCTGGGGGCACTCTTCATTTGGGAGTCGTGGCCCCTTTCTTGGGCGCATCTTGGATCCGTCTTGGGGCTCTGTTGGCCTGTCTTGGGCGACTCTGGGGCCGTCTTGGGGCCCTCTTGGGCCGTCTTGGGGCGCTCTCGGGGGCCTATTGAGCCGTGTTGGAACGTCGGACAGCCGAAAAGGCTGGAAGGCCTAAATCGTTCGAGAACCTCGGTAAAATTGACGATTTCGGCCTCTTGAAGCGCTCTGGAGAGGCGTCTTGAAGCGTCGTGGAGGCCTCGTGTGGGCCTCCTGGGTGCATCTTGGGGGCCTCCTGGGCCTCTAGGGGCGCTCTTCAAGCGGGAGGGTCGAATTTGGGAGTCGTGGTCCCCCTCTTGGTCGCATCTTGGGGCCGTCTTGGGGCTCTGTTGGTTTGTCTTGGGCGACTCTGGGGCCGTCTTGGGGCCCTCTTGGGCCGTCTTGGGGCGCTCTTGAGGGCCTATTGAGCCGTCTTGGAACGTCGGACAGCCGAAAAGGCTGGAAGGCCAAAATCGTTCAAAACAATTGTACAATTGTCGATTTCGGCCTCTTGAAGCGCTCTGGAAAGGCGCATTGAAGCGTCGTGGAGTGCCTTGTGGAGCCTCTCCGGCCGTCTTGGGCCTATCTTGGGTGTCCTGGAGCGGTCTTTCGGCGACTCGGGGCCCGCTTGGGCCGTTTGGGAGCGTATGGAGGCCCTCCTGGACTATTTTGGACCTCCCTGGCCGCCCCGTCCTCCCACGGGGGGGTCGGAGGCGGCGGCCTCGGTGGCCCAGGACGCGGAAACCCTGTAAAAACAAAGGGAAAGTGAGCCCCGTGGCCCCCATGGGGGTCGGAGGCACCAATCTGGCGGCCCCAGGCCCCGTTCCCCGGTGTGTGTGTGTGTATATATATATACATATGTATATATATATATACACATACACACGCACTAGAACCATCGCGCGCGCGCGCTTCGCGCGCGCTTTGGTTCTAGCCGAAGTCAAGGACTAATCGAATCAAACTTCGTCGAAACGCGTCCGATAAAAGGTCGACGGAAGACTCGAACAAACATAACAGAGCTCGTCCTTAGCGCTCGCGCTGCTTAGCGTCTTTGGCGTTCGCGCTGCTCTCTGATTGATCGACTAAGGTCAATTCAAAAAGACCCCCTGGGGCCGAAAACCACCTCGTCAAACCTCGATCCTCGATTGGTCGGTCCTAGACCGGCGCCTGCGACGACGAGCACGACGACGGCGGAGGCGACGACGACGACGGCGGCGACGATGATGACGACGACGGCGGCGGCGCTGACGACGGCAAGGGCGACGACGACGACGACGGCGGCGCCGCCGCCGTCGCCGTCGAGGTCGTCGCCGTCCCTGCGCGGGGGGCGGGCCGCGGGGGGGTTTTTGGAGTCTCTTAGGGGCCTCTTGGGGGGATCTTCCCCTCCATAAACCCCCGCTGGGTTTGGCCTATTGGGGGGATCTCTTGGGGGCCTCTTGGAGCCTCTTATGGGGCCTCCAGGGGCCTCCTGGGACCTTCTTGGGGCGGAAGGGTCGGATTTTCGGGTCGGGCTCCCCCTCTTGGGCTCCTCTTGGAGCCGTCTTGGAGCTCTCCTAGGTCGTATTGGGGACCTCTTGGGGTGTCTTGGCCCCCTCCCGGGACGTCTTTGGAGCCTCTTGGGCCGCTTTGGGACTCGCTTGGGGGCCTCTTGTGCCGTCGTCACCGGCTCTCCTGCTGCGCCCGGGCCCTAGCTGGCGCGCGGGGGTCCTGCCGCCGGGGCTGCGGAATTGCTGGAGCGGAAGGCCTGCAGCGCGGCCAGCGGCACCTGGTCGGAGGGCGCCCATCTCTCTCTCTCTCTCTCTCTCTCTCTATCGAACCATTGGGCTCGCCGATTTCCCAGTGGAGGAACTCCAGAACATGGAGGAAACACGATGGGCTGGTATCTGGGGCTTTCGGGTTGGGCGGGGGTGGCCCGGCAACTTGTGGCAATGGGCGAGTCAGGCTGGTTCTTGTCCCAGCCCCCCGTGGCGGCGCGCACAAGGAGAGAGGGGGGAGGGGGGACAGCTTCTTAGGAGCCCGCGCCTTCACAGAAGCAGGGGTGCTTCTAAGAAACCCTCCCCCCTCCCCCTCCCCCTCCCCCTCCCTCCTCGTTTTTTATTTTATTTTATTTTCTCTCTCTCTCTCTCTCGACTCTCGCGTTTGTTTTCTCTCTCTCTCTCTCTCTCTCGAATACATGTAAGGACAACAGCACAACCCACCCCGACCTCGCCAGGACCCCCAACCCAGACCGGGTGATCCAGGGGGTCCTGGCTGTGTGTGTGTGCGTTGTTGTTGTTGTTGTTGTTGCCGTTGCCGTTGTTGTTGCTGTTGCCGTTGTTGTTGTTGTTGCTGCTGCTGTTGCTGTTGCTGTTGCTGTTGCTGTTGCAGTTGCTGTTGTTGTAGCTGTTGCTGTTGCTGCTGTTGCTGTTGTTGTTGCTGTTGTTGCTGTTGTTGTTGTTGCTGTTGATGTTGTTGTTGATTGTGACTTACTAAACAACTATTATAGTTGGACCCCTTATAAGCGCTCTGGCGCTCTCGCCGAGGCGCCGGCTACATTTTCATTGAAAATGAGGCTCACGCTCGAGCGGTTTGGGGGACCGCCAAAACCGGCCCCCCAACAACAACACTCCCGCTCGAGACTTCCTCCTTTTTTACTCAGGGCTGGTGTTCTTGCTCGCCGCCGAAAGCCGCCGTCCTAACAAAACCAGCGCTCCCGCTCGAGACCTCCTCCCGTTGTACCTTGGACAAGCGCGCTAGTCTTTCTCTCATCGGCGCCGCCCCCAGCAAAAACAACGCTCCCGCTCGAGTCTTCTTCCTGTTTTTACTCACTGCGGTGCTCCTCCTCGCCGCCGAAAACCGCCGCCCCGACAAAACCAGCGCTCCCGCCCGAGACTTCCTTCCGTTTTACGCTGGACTGGCGCCCAACTCTTTTTTGAATTGGCGCCGCTCCCAGCAAGAACAACGCTCCCGCTCGA
>CAUYUJ010002718.1:0-86533 GCA_963575745.1 Prorocentrum cordatum
CTCCTCCTGCGCCTCCTCCTCCTCCTCCTCCTCCTCCTCCTCCTCCTCGTCTAGTGAAGCTCAAGGAGACTTTCCCAGCCGTCAGATTTCATCATCTCGTTGGCGACGTTTTTACTCCAGGCGCTCGGCACGGCCGACCACATGTTTGCCCACTTTCCCGAATCCATGATGGCCTTAGTCGGCGGGCTCCAGGAAACGCACCTCCTTGTGAACTGGGGTAAAGCTGGCTACCCTGCCCCATCTGGCGAGCTAGCTGCGCAGCTTAAATCGAAATGGAGTTTGCGCGAAGATGATCGCCTCTCGGGTGCGCGCTGCCTGGGTACGGATGCCAACGTCGGCACGGTTCGCATAGTGTGTGGGGGGGGGGGCCAAGACAAAGGCATGGCAAATGCCAAGAGGGCTGCAGCCAGAGTCCAGCAACCCACTGGCCATCGCTCGGACGCCCATTCCCTGTGTTTTTTTGTGGTTTCGTGCGTGTTTTTTCACCAAATGATCACGGTAGCTCCTCGATGGTCGCCGCCCGAAAAAAACCGCACACGTCCGAGCGATGCCAAGCTCAGAGCTGCTGGAGCCAACTGCAGCACCATTCAGAGGAGCTCGCCGACGGCGACGGCGGTGTGGGGGAGAGGGGCCACGGGTCTTTCGGATCATAAGCTGCACGGGCTGCGAGCTTCTGCTCTCCGTGCGGAGGGGCGCCTCCCCATGGGTACCTCTGTGGGCCTCAGGCTCAGGGTCTCCCCCAAAGGCCTCCTTCAGGGACCCCATGGATCGTGCATGCTGTCGAAGTGGCCAAGCACTGGTCGATCTTGGCTTTATCAGAGCTTACTTGGCGCGGTCCCACGCAAGCGTGTTGGGAAGCGGGTAGCGACCTCCTCGGCAAAGCCAAGACATGGGCTCAGTGTTGACCCTGGACAGGTTGTGCTGCTTTGTATGGCCAGGGTAGGCATCAGTATGCCGTCTTCCTTTTTTCCAGTATGTTTCGTACTCCATGCTGGAATTCACACCTGGCTTCATCGCTTCCAGAGTGCAGGAAGCCGCCTTGCTCGCGTCTGGCGCTCAGGCCCTTGGGAGGATGGAGGGCGGGTGGGTCTCGGCTCTTCACTGGGGTCCCGTAGGCCATCTTCTGGACATGGCGGTCAACACGGTGCGGGCGCGGCCGCAAGGAACCCTCGCAGGAAACCTAACCCTGAGAACCCGTGCGCGAGTAGCACCTGAGGGGAAACCTGGAGCACCCTGGACGCAGCAGCTCCTTCAACGACTGCGGGAAGTCACCGCGCAGCGCGGAGAGCGAAGAAGCCCGAGACACCCTGACGAGAAGCACGTGGCTTCTTGATGCGCGCCCCCACTGTAACATGTGGATGCCTCACCACAAGGAGGAGGAGGAGGAGGAGAAGGAGGAGGAGGAGGAGGGAGCGACCCTTCGAGCACACCAAAGCCCAGCACGGGCGGCGCCCAGTGTGCGGGGTGCCAAGCGCTGCTCCCTCGCCTGTGCGAGTGCCCCTTGCGTCGCAGCGCACCGTCGTGACGAGTGCCCGCCGCGTGTGCGGCAAGCTGCACGCACCACGCTCGAGAAAAGGCCAGTCCACAAGGAATTGTCCAGTCGGTGCCTTTTACTCCCGTCTCCCGCCGGGTGCTTTCCTATCCAGGAGGCGAGTTTGCAGGACCAGCTCATCTGGATGGGTGTCCCCGCAGGTTGGACGTTCTCTGGCAAAGCGTTTGCTGATGGGAGTGCGTTTGACTCTCGCTTTCCGGGGCTCTCCAGGGCTGGCTGGTCCATCGTCCAGATTGACCAAGATGGTCAATTCATTGCAGGTGCCTTCGGAGTGGTCCTCCTCAGCTAGGCGCCCAGACAGACGGCGCGTGATTGGAAGATCGAGCGTTTCAGGTTCTAGCAAAATTCTCGGAGTTGAACCCTGAGGATCCGCTCACGATTTACTCAGACTGTGCTGGCTCAATTGACTGCGCGTTGAATTCTGGCGTGGCTCTCGACTCCATGAATAGCAGAGGCCATGTTTGGGTTCGCTGGTGGGAGGGGATCGGCCAAACAGCTTCGGTTGTGAAGATCAAGAGTCACCGCGCCAGAGCCTCTGCCGTCAACTTCGAGGATTATTGGCTCATCCTTGGCAACCAGATGACAGACCGCTGGGCCAAAAAAGATCCTTTAAAGTGGTCGGTGCCCCCACAGCAGCTCGCATGTGTGCAAGGGATTGAGGTCGCAGCCATGACATCTCGAGGTGGCATGCGAGGGCCCAACAGCTTGTTTTGGACGGTGATTTCGTTGACTCGGAAAGCGTGGTTGAGACCTCGGACCCGTGCTTCGAGAATAATTCGGGGGACTGTGACAGGCTCGAGGAGGCTGCGAGGGAGGAGGGCGCCGAGCCCTTCGAGGGTGTGCGAGGGGTGGTCCTTGAGAGGGGGAAGGCCCCCAGCTCCACTCCTCCTCCTCCTCCTCCTCCTCCTCCTCCTCCTCCTCCTCCTCCTCCTCCTCCTCCTTCCCCCTGTGTCTCCTCCGCCTCCCCCCTGCTAGTGCGGGCACCTCTGAGGACTTCCTGAGTTTCTCCAGGGATGGGAGCAACTCTCCGGGGCTGCGCTCTCAGCGCTCCCGCCTGCGCCGAGTGCTCGCTCCCCGTCTCCCAGCGCGACTTGTGGACGTGCGAGGCCCGTCAGCTGACACGGTCGAGAACTGGACGCCTCGCTTCCCGTCCCTCGCGGCAGGCGCGTGGGAGGAGGAGCCAGGCATGGGTGTTGATCAGTCGGTCCCCGCTGTTGGATTTGGCACCAGGGTCCCTGGCACCCAGGACTGGGCACGGCTTCAGATCCCCTTCGGATGTGGTGGCTTTACGGGAGTCCCTGGCTCCGAGAGGTGAGGAATTTGGCCCTGGAGGGCCTGCTGTTTGGCAGGCGTAGCTGAGCTCTTCGGACAGGGGGCCCTGCCCCATGCAGTCTCGACAGTCTCGACAGCCTCCGCCTCCTCCTCCCATTCTCCTCCTCCCATTCCTCCTCCTCCCATTCCTCCTCCTCCTCCTCCTCCTCCTCCTCCTCCTCGTCGACGTCGTCGTCGTCGTCGCCGTCGTCCTCGTCGTCCTCGTCGTCGTCGTCGTCCTCCTCCTCCTCCTCCTTCTCCTCCTCGTCCTCCTCCCTCGGGCTGGAGGTCTGCGGCGGGGGCAGTGCCAGACTTCGCGCGGCCGGCTCATGTTGCACATGGCCACCTGGGCTGCACGTGCCGCCGTTGCGCTGCACGCGCCACCGCCGCTGCGCTGCACGCCGCCGCCGCAAGCCGTCGCCGCAGCCGCCGCACGCCACAGCCGCCGCCTGCCAAGTCTTGCCCTCGACCCCCGAGCGTCGAGGGGGCAAATTTGCGGCCGTCTTCGGCCCTTGCCGGGCCCCCTCTGGAGGCCTCCAGAGGCCAGGCCCTCCAGAGGCCTCCCAGGGATCAAGATTCAGGGCGGGAGCAGAACTTACCATCGCTGCCGCTGGCGTCGTCGTCCTCCTTCTCCTCGCCCTGACTCCTCCTCCTCCTCCTCCTCCTCCTCCTCCTCCTCCTCTTCCTCCTCCTCCTCCTCCTCCTCCTCCTCCTCCTCCTCCTTGTAGTCCTCCTCCTTGTGGTCCTCCTCCTTGTAGTCCTCCTCCTTGTAGTCCTCCTCCTCCTCCTACTCCTCCTCCTCCTCCTCTTCTTCCTCCTCCTCCTGCTCCCACTCCGCGAACATCGTTTCGCGGCAAGTGTGCGCAAGCCACCTACCAGGAGCAGCTGGGCGCCAGAGACGAGGGCCCTGCGGATGGTCGACCTGGCAAGCAGGGAGCGGAAAACTATCTGGGGAAGGCGCCGAATACACAACGTCCAACCCTGGTTCGGGCTGGAGACGTCTGCCAAACGACCGATGCATCACGCATCTCTCCACTCGCCGCCGGTCCGCTGCCTCCTCCCCCTCGGTCCTCCTCGGTCCTCCTCCTCTTCCTGTTCCCGCTCCTCCTCCTCTACCTCCTCCTCCTCCGTGTAGTCCTCCTCCAATATTTGGGCTTCTCTACTTGTCCCCCTTCTCCCATCGTTCCTCCCGCCCCTGATCTTTCTACTCGTCCTTGTCCTCGCCCTCACCACCCTCGTCCTGATCCTCCTCCTCCTCCTTGTCCATTTCCGTTCCTTGTGAATAACTCCTCCCTGTCGCACCCGGAAGCAGGTCGAAAGGGCGGGCTGGGCGTTTCGCCTTGCACTTCCTCACTGTTTACGACAAAGAAGCTCAAACCTTGGCAACAGTTTCACACAGTTTCACACATTGGTCTCGCCTTCGCGCCGCGCACATTCGTTGTAGAAAAGTGCAAAGAATTTGACGGATGAGGGCGGACCGTTTTCAAAATGTGGCTCTCGTCTTAGCGCAACGCGCACTCGTTTTTCACATGTGCAAGAGCTTCACGGATTGAGGGTGGGTCGTTTTCGAAATATGGCTATCGCTTCAGCGCCGCGCGCATTCGTCTTAAACATCTGCAAGAGTTTCACGGATTGAGTGCGGTTAGTTTCAACATGTGGCTCTCGCCTTAGCGCCGCACACGTTCGTCTGAAAGAATTGCAGCGGTTCCACATATTCCCATGGTCAACGTACCAGAAACGGTGTTTTGGAAAAGTTCAGGGTTGTGAGCGTGCAACAATTATGTTGACTCGCGGTGTTGAAGTCCCAAGAATGGCGTTCTGGTGCGATTCAGGATCGTCAAGACGCAACCGTCAGGTTGATCCGTGGCGTTGGAGTCCCGAGAATGGTGTTTTGGCATGATTCAGGGTCTTCAAACGGTTGTCTCCCAACGAAGCGCTTCCCTCAGTGGAAATGAACCGTTGTAGGGGGCCGATGAAATGGGGGCTTGGAGGGAGGGTTTCTTCCAACATCGTTGATGACTCTTGGGTTTACGCTGGTCCACCTCCTCCTCCTCCTCTTCCTCCTCCTCCTCCTCCTCCTCCTCCTCCTACCTCCTCCCTGGCTTCTTCTCCTCCCACCCGTCCTCGCCCTCCCCCCTCCTGAGGGTGGCAATGGAGGTATGATTGCCCCAGTACGAAGATTCCTCTTAAGCGTTCGGTTTCGACAAGTTGTCTCCTTCCTTATTGCCCCAGTATGGGTACACCATGATAGACAAAAGAACGTCGAGTGCAGAATGACACATATTCGATGACATCACTTGTTCAGTGTACAGAAGTGAAAAAAAAAAAGGCCTTGAGCCAAATATTTGGCATCGCCTCGATGACACGATCGCCATCATAATTTGAATGATGCGATGAGGTACGAAACCTGCTTATAAACCACCGTCGCGTAGGCTCTAAGTGGACCGTCCTCGGGTCCCTTCGACACATATGTTGTGTTGTCAGGCCCCAAACCCACGAATCTCCTGGGGCGTTCTGCGTGACTCTTCCAGAGGGTAGAGAGAATCATTGAAACGCGCTGTATTTTCACGGGGAATTCGTCCTCGGAGGGCGCACCACAAAATTTATCAGAAGCCCTTCGTGCCTGCGCAGCAAGTGCCAGCACGTGAGGAAGCGCCGTAAGAACGCATCGCCCAGGTTGAAGCCCAAGCTGCTGCCGAGGTTGGAAGCCCATCGCCCACGGCTGAGGGTTCGGACAGGCAAAAGAAGCAAAGGAGCAGCCCTCGTGCGGAACGCGGAACAGGAGACGCAGGGGCTTTTCTGGCCTCCGAGCATCGGAGCCCCTCCTCTGCGTCCCGAGCGGCTGCTGCCGGCGCCTTCGGTGCCGAGCTGGCGGCGGCGGCGTCCGCGGGCTGCGGCCCCGCCCCCAACTGCGGGGCGTCATGGGCCGACGCCGCGGCGGCATCTGCTGCCGCCGCCGGCGCCGCCTTGTCCTGCTGCCCGGGCCGCTGTCGCCGCCAGCGCCGCCGAGGCGGCCTGGGGCGCCGCCGCGGCCCTCTCGGGAGGCCGCGGCCCGCGGCGGCGGCGCCGCCGCGCAGCTCGGCGCCCAGCGGGCCGCCAGGGGAGGAGGAGGAGGAGGAGGAGGAGGCGGAGGAGGAGGAGGAGGCGCTCTCGTGGACATCCCCGGCAGCCTGCGCCAGACGCAGGTCAAGCACGGCCGCGGAACCTGCTGGCGACCATGGGGCCCACCCCAGAGATCACCGGCACGCTGCACGAGCACCTGCAGCTCCTGTCCCCAAGGCGGGGGGGCCCAGGGCAGGGAGGAGCCTTTCGAGGAGGACGGGGTCGTCGGGGCGGCGGAGGTCGGCGACAAGAACGGGGAGGAGGCGGCACTCGTGGAAGACGTGGCGGAGCCAGGACAGCTTGGAGCCCCTGCGCAAGCATCCTCGCCAGAGCAGCTTGGAGCGCCCACGCCAGCATCCTCGCCTGCGCAGCCAGGAACACTGACGACAGCCTCCTCGCTGGCACAGCTGTAAGCACCAAGGGCAGCATCATCGCCCGCGCAGCCGGGATCGCTGACGCCAGCATCGCGCCAGCACAGCCGAGAGCACCGACGCCAGGACTTTTGCCAGCGCAGCCAGGAGCAGCAGCACCGACGCCAGCATCCCCGCTGGCTCAGCCGAGAGCAACAGCGCCAGCAGTCTCGTCGGCACGGCCTGGATCACCAGCGCCTGCGTCCTCGCCTGCGCAGCAGGGAATACCGACGCCAGCATTCTCACCAACGCAATGCGGATTAGCGACCCCGGCATCCTTGCCAGCTCATCCGGGAACTCCGTCGTCAGCTTCCTCGCCCATGCGCCTGGGAGCGCCGACGTCAGCCCTCTGCCAGCACAGTTGGGAGCACCGACGCCTGCATCGTTGCAGTGTGCGCGAGGAGTGCAGGATGATGCGGAGGAGGAGGAGGAGGAGGAGGACTCGCAGGAGATCGGCGACAAGATTAATGGCGTCACGTCTGGTCTCGCTTCGAGATCCATGTCAGAGCGCGCCCTGGGATCCCCTGGCGACGCACGCTCAGGGCCCCCCGTGGAGGTCGACAGGCGCGGATCACTGGCGCCAATATCTTCGCCAGCACCGCCAGGAGCACCCGCCAGCGTCCTCGCCTGCCCAGCCTGGAGCACCGACGCCAGCATCCTCACCAGCGCAGTGCGGATCAACGACCCCATCATCCTCGCCAACACTGCAGGGACCTCCGTCGTCAGCATCCTCGCCCGTAGAGGACCTGAGGTTGCCCACCCACCCCCGTCCCCGCCCCGGGTGCCTCCCAACCTCGTCGCCGCGCTGCGGACCCGCCCCGAAGAGCGTCTGTTTCCTGGCAGTGCAGGCGCGCCTGGTCCAGGGCGACGGGCTGTATGACGTGCTGGCGCCTCCAATGGGCCGGCGCTGCCTCAGAAGCGGGGGAGGTTGAGGAGGCCGCAGGCTCCGACGCTTGGGCGGCGGCAGCAACCTGCGACACGGGCGGCGCCCAGGAAGATGACGCGCTGCTCGACCTTGACCTCTACGCTGTCTGGGCACACAGCGCGCTGCTCGACCGCGCGCAGCCCCAGCCCGGATTTTCCGCCAGCAGCGGTAGAACACGCTCTTTCGGACCTCGCGGACGTCAGGCCCTTCGGGATGCAGCGGGCCCAGCCTGGGCCTTGCTGATGCACCACGGGGTCAAGCGCGCACTGGCTCACATGTCTGCGCGACAATTCGTCGCATCCCTGGCCTGGACAATGATGGGAGCGCCGGGCACCCGCGCGGCGGAACTGGCGGGTGCCATGGACCTTGTGCGAACCTCGATGGTGAGCCTCTCGGCGACCCCGTCCCTCCGAGCCTGCGGGGCCTGGGCCCGCGTTGCCGCCAGGCCTGTCGGAGAGCAACGTGGTCAGCCCAGGCCATGCTGTGGAACCGCCGGCCCTGGCGTGCGCCGTCCACCTGTCTGCGCTGCAGCCAGTTGCATCCTTGGTATGAGTCAGGTCAAGTCCAGTCGAGGGGCCTATGGAGGCACCTCGCTCCGCAAGCGGAGCCGGAGGGCGGTAATGGAAATGACGACCTTGGCCCCCTTCGACTGCTGGGCCCCTCGGGAGGCAGCGCGGCCAGCCTGGGTCGTACCGCTGAATCGGGGAGCCTGGCGGGCGCTCTTCCACCCGTCTGCGCGGCAGTCAGTCGCATCCCTGGTGGGCATGGCGAGCGCAGGGCGGCTCTAACGAGTCGGGGGAGGGGACGAACCTGGTGCCACTGCTCGTCCTGGAGAGCCCTCGTCGCCACGGCCGGATTCCTGGGGAGGCGGAGGATTTCGGGGAGGCGGAGGAGATCCTGGCACCGCTCATCGTCCTGGAGAGCCCTCGTTGCCACGGCCAGCCTTTGGGGGCGTCGAAGGAAGGGTAGATCCTGATACCGCTGCTCGTCCCGGAGGGCCCTCGCCACCGCAGCCGGAAATCGGGCCCAGCAGCACGACCGTGAACAGCAGGACGGGCGCCAGCAGCGCCGTCGTGAGCAGGACGACGGACTCCAGCAGCACGAGCGTGGGGGTCATGACGGATCCCAGCCGCAGCATCGTGAGCAGCACGACGGACCCCCACGTATCGATCGTGCGCAACATGACGGACTCCAGCAACAAAACCGCGAGCAGCCAGACGGACTCCAGCATCACGACCTTGAGCAGCGCGACGGACACCTGCAGCACCATCGTGAGCAGCGCGTTGGACTCCAGGTGCTCGGCCGTGACGCCACGGACTCCAACGGCACAACCGCGAACGACAGGACGGGCGCCAGCAACACCATCGCCGGCAGGACGACGGACTCCAGCAGCACGAGCACGAGCAGCATGACGGAATCCAGCCGCAGCAGTGTGAGCAACACGACTGGCCCCAGCAGCTCGATCGCGCGCAGCATGGCGGACTCCAGCAGCACGAGTGGAGAGCAGCCAGACGGACTTCGGCATCGCGACCGTGAGCAGCCAGACGGACTTCAGCATCGCGACGACCGCGATGCCGAGCCCGACGCGCCTGGCCCCGCCGCCACAGCTGGCGCCCAGCCCCGTACCCCTCCCGACGCTTCGACGCCTCTCAGACGGACGGCTCCCTCCCCGACGCCTTCCCGGACCCCCCCCACGCCCTGCCCACCGCCCCTTCCGACGCCCCCGCTCGCGCCCTGCCTGCCAGTCTGCGCGTTGCGTGGTGTCCGTCTTTGCGGTCCTCGACGTCAGCGGCTCAAGCCAGCGAGTGGGTCACCGCGGACACGTATCCGCACGTGAACCCTCCGCCCGATCCCGAAGAACCTCGCAGTTTCCCTGCGACGATGACCACGGGTAGCCCCGACGCCGCTGGTAGTTTTAGCGCCGGCTCGCGAGGGGAAGCTCCTCAGCCCGCACGGCGCGAGCTCCTGCTACTCGTCAAGAAAACCTGGGCCGCGTTGCCAAACACCCGCGTCCAGTGGAACTCGTTCACCTCGGACTATAGGAAGCAGGGAAGGGGCGGGCGCGCCCTGAGGATGTCCCAACACGCGTCCTGCTCGATTTCCTGAGCTCGAAGGGCGCACTCGTGGCCCGGGTCCGGAGGATGGAGCGGTCTGGCATCGATTCTGTGCTCGGCGTGGAGGTAACACCTGCGACCCCAGGTTGGCACGATGCCACCTTTCTCCGACGCTTCCTCCACCAGTACGACATTTCTGTGAGCCACCCATACGCCGCTGCTCCAGGGGGCCCGGTCGCGTGGGCTCTAACCAACGCCTGGCCTACGACGACGACCCTGGCACGCAGTTCCCACAGGGCGTGTCACCGACCCATCTGGCTTGCAGACGCCCCCACTCTCCCCCCCAGCGCGTCGGTGCGGCAGCCCATTGGGGATCTCTGACTACGCGCCGCGTTCACTCCGTCTGCGGGCGTCCCGCGCTGTCGCCGCCCGCCCGTAGTGCAGCGCCCGCCTTGCCCGCCGCTGGTCGCCACTGGGCGTCGGCGCCTTGGGCCCCACCCCGGACGAGTGGAGCGCTCGCTGCCCGCCCGCCCCTGGGTTCTGCAGGCTGACCGCCGCCCCTGCCAGCAGCTCTTGCTGCTCCACTTGGGTGACACCGCCGTTGCGGCTCTCCCCTCGCTCTTGCCTCCCCTCAATTGGGAGCCCACGCCCGTGCTCCACTTGCACTGGGCGCCGCCCTGCCCATGGCTGTGATGCGTGCGCTGGCCTTTGGGGTGGTTTTTGCTTCTCCGCCCCTGCCCTTATGTCGGGCGTGCCCCCCTTCAGGGGGATTTTCGACGAAAAATAAAAGTACACCGAAAATACACCAAACAGGTGAACAAATATTCAAAAAATAGTCCCCAGACTATTTTGTGACTATCTTCGGGGTATTTTTAACTTTTCGTCGAAAATCCCTCTGTAGGGGGACAGGCCCGACTTAACCCTGCCCGCCCCCTCCGCCTCTTCGCCCCTGCCCGGCCTGCACCGCCCGGCTCCTCCTCCTCCTCCTCCTCCTCCTCCTCCTCCTCCTCCTCCTCCTCCTCCTCCTCCCTCCTCCCTCCTCCTCCTCCTCCTCCTCCTCCCTCCTCCTCCTCCCTCCTCCTCCTCCTCCTCCTCCTCCTCCTCCTCCTCCGCCCCCTCCTCCTGCTCCTCCTCCTCCTCCTCCTCCTCCTCCTCAATCCTCCTCCTCCTCCGAGCCTTCGTCCGCCTGCCGCCCGCCGCTCCCGCCCCCCCGCCTGCTGGGCCCTGCCCGCACTGCGACTGCTGGCCCCGCCCGCCCCTGGGTGCGCCCGCGACGCCGCCTCGCGCCGCTGCCAAGGGCTGCCCCGCAGCCTGGCCGTCCGTCGCGCTCCCAGCGGCGCCGCCGCGTGTGAGCGCCCCCCTCCCTCTTCCCTCCGCGGCCGTCCGCTTCTGCCCCTTCCCCCTCCTGCACGCGGGACAATTCGCAACCCCGCAGCCCAAACTTGCTACCCGCGCGAGCGGATCGCCTCTGCCGCGCCGCGACGGAAAAAGTGCGGGGCCCTGTGGGGAGCCAAGTGACGCATCAGAAAAAGCAGGGGGGCCATGAGATCCCCCCGTAATCATCACCCCCCACCTGGATGCCCCCGAAATGCGAATCGGATCGGGCCGGCTGGCACCGATGCCGAGTCGGATAGAGGTGGGCTCTGCCTGTGCCACGCCTGGTGCGCACCCCTTTTCTGCGTGCCGGGATGCGGGGCTGCGCCTCCACGAGCTTCTGGAGCGCGAAGATCCGGGGCTGCTTCACGATCTCCAGCTCCTTTGCAAAGATCGGGTCGGACGAAAAGGGGAGGAGGAGGAGGAGGAGGAGGAGGAGGAGGAGGAGGAGAAGGATGAGGAGGAAGAGGAGGAGGAGGAAGAGGAGGAGGAGGAGGAGGAGGAGGAGGAAACAGGAGGAGGTGGAAGAGGAGGAGGGGAGGAGCAGGAGGAGGAGGAGGAGGAGGAGGAGGAGGAGGAGGAGGAGGGAGGAGGAGGAGGAGGAGGAGGAGAAACAGGAGGAGGAGGAAGAGGAGGAAGAGGAGAAGGAAGAGGAGGAGCAGGAGAGGAGGAGGAGGAGGAGGAGGAGGAGGAGAGGAGGAGGGGAGGAGGAGGAGGAGGAGGAGGAGGAGGAAGAGGAGGAGGAGGAGGAGGAGGAGGAAAAGGAGGGGGATGGGAAGGGGGGCGGAGGCGGAGGGGGAGGAGGCGGAGACGGAGGCGGAGGCGGATGCGGAGGGGGAGGGGGGAGAGGAGGAGGAGGAGGAGGAGGAGGAGGAGGAGGACGCAGGACGCAGCATAGAACGGCGAAGCATCCGAGAACGCAACGACGACTATATAATACTGGGCGAGGGTGATGCAACATCAGCCCTCAAGGAAAACCAAGCAAATTACGGATTAGACTGGACGAGCCTGATCCCAGTTGCTGGGTGCCTGCCTTCCGAGAGCCAGTCCCTGGCTCGCCGGCGGGCAGGGTTAGGGGGCTTCGTGGGGCAGGGCTCACCGAGGGCCTCGATCTTGGCCGAGCCCAGGGCAACTCGGGCCCCGCAAAGCCCACAGAACAGGAAGGACCCTGCCCTGTGAATATGGTGCCCGTGGCACACGAGAAGACTCCCACCCGCCTCCGCCCCCAAACTGGCAGCAGCAGCGGCACAGGCAGCCTCACCCTCCCCCTCGGCATGATGGCGCCAACCGAGCCGCTCGGCAAGAGCAGCAAGCTGGCGCAGCATCGGCCCAGGCTCACACTTAGCCCCTGGCTTGTGCAACGACTTGGCACTGGCTGGAGTCCAGGAGGAGGAGGAGGAGGAGGAGGAGGCGGAGGAGGAGGAGGAGGAGGAGGAGGAGGAGCAGGAGGAGGAGGCGGAGGAGGAGGAGGAGGAGGGGGAGGGAAAGGGGTGCGGAGGCGGAGGTGGAGGAGGCGGAGGCGGAGGCGGAGATGGAGGGGGAAGATGAGGATGAGGAGGAGGAAGAAGAGGAGGAGGAGGAGGAGGAGGAGGAGGAGGAGGGGGAGGATGGGGGTACAGCCGGACCTAAGCCAAGAGAAACTCATTCAAGAACACGAGACCCTCCGCCGGCCACCATGAAGAGCAGACAAGGGTGCCCTCCCCCAGGATGCACAAGAACATCCAACAGGCACGAAGAGCATTAGGGCACCCTCCCCAGCAACCGAAGAACGTCAGGCTCCGACTGTAGTATAGCCCTCCGCCAGGATGCACAAGAATATCTAACAGGCACGAAGAGCATTAGGGTGCCCTCCCCAGCAACCGAAGAACGTCAGGCTCCGACTGCAGTATGGGGGGGGGGTAGCGAATCGGCTCGTGCAGCTGGCTTTCCTGGCGCAGCGAGGCGCCAGTGTGTCAAGGAGTGCGCCAGACGACGGAGCCGAGACCAGCTGCACATGCAGCAGACGCCGCACACTCGTCCGACCCGAAGAGACGAGGGCGGGCCACGAGCATCGAAGATAGAGGTCCGAGGACCGACAAGTTCAGCGCAATCCTGGCCTCTGGAGGCCGTTTCGGCCCCCGGCGAGGGCGGGCTACGAGCATCGATGATCGAGATCCGAGCACCGACAAGTTCAGCTCAAATTCCGACCTCTGGAGGCCGTTTCGGCCCCTGGGGCCGCATGGACGTCCAATGGCGACAACAAGCAGAGCCGACAGAGCGAACGAAGCCGACCGAAACCGACGTGCCGAAACCAGCCCAGAAGGGCGCAGCGACGCGGCAACCGACAGAACCGAATCGAACCGACCGAATGCAGCCGACTGCGACGCAGCCCAACCGACCGAACGGCGAAAATCCTTGGACAGTCAAGCATTGAACTGGACTGAAAGATGTGCCTGCAAGAGCGTCTACGCGACTGAGCGGGGCTGGGCTGGAGCTCCCGAGAAAAGGCCGTTCATCTGATGCGTCAGGCAAGCTTGCCGCGGTCAGCAGGCCAACTCCTGCTGCAGAAAACAATGCTCCAGCTCGCTCCACGCTGGCGTTCTGGCCGAATCGATCCACGCATCCGCCTCGGCGGCAATGCCGCATGCTCGCGTATGTGTATCCGACTCTGATCCGCCACGGATCAAGGAGGATCAGTCCAGGGACCGACCTTGAGCGGATCTCGGTCGTCGTCAATCGATCCGCCGAGAATCGGGGGGAGACCGCGGCTTCTGGGCCCCTCTGTGGCTCTCCGAGGGCCTCGGGTCCAGGGAGCTCTAGAGACTCCAGGAGATATCCAGCCACGTAACTTCGAGCTTCGCTTGGCACCTACAGTCGGGGCGTTGACCTAAGGAACCCCAAATAAGGAACGAGGCCCCTTTTTCTCATAAGCTAAACTTCGATCCCCCATGGGAAACCTCAGGAAAACCCAAGGCAAACTGTGAAGCAATCGAGGAACACCGAGCCCCTCCCCAACGAGAAGGGTTCCTTCTTCAGCGCCCCGACTGTAGGTCACCTGCCTTCGCGCATCGCGCACCGCGGTGCGCGACTCGCGGTTCTAGCCCCCGCGCCGCCGCCCTGGAGAAGGGCGCCTCGCCAACCCAAGCCGCGAGTTGCGAAGCGCGATTCTCTCTGCACCCCTATGTGTGACCTGGCCAACAGCACACGTCGTCCAAAACATCACCTGGCCGACCCGAACGTGGGACCCGGGAGCCCATCCGGAAGGGAAGGGCTCCTGCGGCGCGCCGAAGCACCCAGGAAGTCAGGCTTCCGCGGAAGAAAAAAAAATCCCCCGAGCTGGCCATCGCTCGGACGTCCACTCCATGCGTTTTTTTGGTTTCGTGCGTGTTTTTTTCGCCAAATGATCAAGGATGCTCCTCGATGGTCCTCGCCGAAGGAAAAATGCACACGTCCGAGCGATGCCAAGCGAACTCTCAGCCGCGAAGGTGCCCGCACGCGGGGGCGCAACCAGAGGAGGAAAAGCGCTGGAGCCCGGACTGCAAGTGCAGTGCAGCGCAACACTCTAACAAAAATCATTGTGGTAAAATTGTGCTAGCAATTGCGCTGAAGTAGCTTGTTCTGGGGTTTCAAGCAAGGCTGCACCGGAACCGCGTTCTACTGTTCTGTTCCGTTCTGCTGCTGAACATGTTCAGCTTTGTTCGGGTCGTTCTGTTTTCGTTATGGTGTTTCGAACATGTCCGAACAACGTTTTAAGTCAGAACAAAACAGAATGCGCCACGAGCGCTCGAACAACACAAACAACAAGAGCACTCGCGAGTGAACAACAAAAAGCGCAACAAAACGCAACGCCAGCCTGTCGTCAACAAAACGCGCAACAAAACACGAGGGCGCCGAAGCGAAAGGGGGCGAACATGAAGGCGCCAAATCAAAAGGGCGCCGAAACAAAACGAAACAAAACAAAGCAGAAGCGAAAGAGGCGGGGGAAAACGAAAGGGAAGGCGGGGGACAGCGAAGACGGACAGGGAAAGGAAGGGTAAAGGCAAAAGGGAGGGCGGGGTGATAGCGAACATGGTTTAACTACGAAAAAAAGGGAGAATGCAGAAACAAACAACGAATTGCGCAGAGAACAACTCAAGGGCGCCAGGAAAAAAAAGAAGTGCGCCGCAGAAAGCGAAGGCCGCCGAAAAAAGAAAAGGGCGTCAGATAAAACAAGCACTAAAACCGCAGTAACAAAGCGAAGGCCGCCGAAACCAAGCGAAGGCGCCGAACAAAAACGAAGGACTATGAACAAAATGAAAGGGTGAGAAACAAAAAGCCAGGGACGATGCGAAGGCCACCGAACAAAGAAAACAAAACAACAAACGAAGGCCACCGAAAAAAGCAAAGGGTGCCGAACAAAAAACGAAACCCGCCGAGCAAAGCGACGGCCACCGAAAAAAGCGACGGGCGCCGAGAAAAGCGAAGGCCGCCGAGAAAAGCGAAGGCCACCGAGAAGAGTGAAGGCCGCCGAGAAAGGCGAAGGCCGCAGAAAAAAGCGAAGGCCGCCGGCCTTTTCCGGAACCGAAAGTTCGAGCCTTCCGCCCCAAGGAGCCCCAAGGAGGCTCCAAGAGACCCCAAGAGGCCCCCGAGAGGCCCCCAAGAGGCGCCCAAGAGGCCCCCAAGAGGTCCCCAAGAGGCTCCCGAGAGGCCCCCAAGAGGCCCCAAAACAGCCCGCAAGAGGCCCCAAAACCGCCTCCAGGAGGCCCCCGAGAGGCCTCCCGTCTCCCATGAGATTCCAACTAACATCCAGGCTTATGACCCAGAGCCCAGGCACGGGGGCGTGACTTGCCGTAGGCAGCTGGATACTCGATCCTCCCTGCTCCGTGCCCCTGGAGGCCCCCAGGGGCCCCCAAAAGCCGAGACTGTCCCAAGCCTCGATCTTGCAGGAGGATTGACCTGACCGTTCGCTCCCTCCGGCGCGCCGCGCCGCGAGCGGGCGGCCCATCCGCTCTCTGATGGGCCGTTCTGGGGCCGTCTTCTGGTGCGGCCAGTGCTTTTATGGATGGCTGCTGGCACGTGCGAGGAAGATGCTGCGCGACGTGCCCGCCCCATGGCGGCGGCACCGGCGGAGAGAGGTTGCCAGGCCTGCACAGGGGGCAGAGCATCTCGCTGGGACAGGTTAGATGTCATGCCCTCAGCGTCGGGCCAGTCCACGTTTGCACCCAATTAGGGCGGCGCCGAGGGACTGCGTACCGAAAAAGGCAGGTGGCCATGACTCGCGTTCTTCACGAACTGCTCGCGCGGGAAGGACAGCGGATCAGGAGAGCAGCCAGGGCTCGGCAGGGATTGGCTGCTACTTGGGGTCTGCTACCTTCCCCGCCGTGCCCAGCTTCACTGGGACCGCGGGAGCTCCCACCGGCTGTCCGACCACGGCTGAGGGCCGCATCGCCCCCGGGGGGGCCCGTCCAGGTCGCCGTAAGTCCTCGCAAACGGGCTTGAGCAGGTTTCCATCACCCAATCGGAAGCAGCACTTGGTATGAACATTGGTGATCTCGTCCACCTGCCTGCCCTCCTGCACGGCCATGCAGAAGGGGAACCACCAATAGCAGCAGAAGTCCTTCGTCCACCGACTCTCGGGCGCCGGGTCCCCGAGTGCCTCGCGGAGCTTCATTCTCTGGCCAGCGAGCCAGGCCGCCAGCAACATATGCGAAAAGAATGCGCCCGTGCCCATCAGACCATCGGACCAGTTGTCGTCAGACCAGCCGTCCCAACTGACCATCATGGGCATGAGTATCTTCCACACCACGGCTATGAGCTGGCCGGACAACCAGACTGCCACGACGGCGTGGACGTACGCAAAATAGCCGGGCCCGCCGATGTTCGCCGCCGTGTAGGTGTCGCCGAGCCTGGCACCGAGACAGAGGCAGGCGTACCAGCAATAGACGTGGTCCTGCAAGCAGCAGTCGCCGCAGCAGGTGTACCTCCACACGCCACCACTCCATGCGATCGCGAGGCTGAGTTGGGGATTGCCCTCCCAGCCCTGCCAGGGCCCCCGCTTGTCGACGATCCCGCGTTTGTAGAGGAAGGCACCGACATAAGTTAGGACGATGCTGATGATCACAGCCAGTATCCATTGGAATTCACTGGACTGGGGATTCGACCAGGGAGCGTCTGCGTCTTCCTGCTTGGAAAGGCGGCGCGAGTCCACATGGAGCGTGCCATTGAGATACGGCCACGCCGCCCATTCGGGTGCCCCCGCGGAGAGCACCTCCAATTGTGCCTGGCCTGACTCCAGTAGCACGCCCTTCAGAGCCTCCAGCACCGCGGCGTCGAAGTGACCCCCCACGGACCAATGGAGCGCATGGAAGAGAAGCATCGCGGGGTGTCCCAGCAGTGACACGATCAACAGAAGCATCGCGAGTCTGAAGCACTCGATGCAGTCTGCCCACGCAGCCGATGAACAAAATCAAACGACGCTGTCCTTGAGCCAAAACGGCTATACGAATCGTCTTGGGGCCGTCGAGGTGCCGCCATGGAGGCCAGCAAGGAGCCTACGAGGCAATGTTGGGACCACCTTGGGTCCATCTGGGGACACCTAGGGCCGTCTTGGGGCGTCTTGAAGGCCCACTGGGCCCTGTAAGAGGCCTCTCCTACGAGGACTTGATTTTCCCGAGTCTCTGGCTCCCGAAACTCTCGACCCCTAGCCCAGGAAACGCTGTACAGTGTGAGTCCTGCTCCACAGCCAAAGGGCCCAGAAGCGCCCCTGGACACCGAAAACTGGGGAGAAGGCTCCAACGCGATTCTTTCCGAGTCGCTGAAGTCTGGATCCGCTCCGCTTCAAAGTCGGCCTCTGCGGACCTCATGGGGATCGCTCCGACCAGAATATTTCGAGGCGGATCCCGCCCTGCGTCGAGGGCACCCCAGGAGGCCCCAAGGGGCACAGCAAAACATTCAGCAAAACTGAATCCGCCACCGTGGTCCCTGGCACGTTGAGGGGTGGCAGAATGCCAAGTGCTGTCTGGTAGGGTGTTGCAATCTTCTACGTAATAGGACCTTCCCTTCTCTGGGCCGCACCTCGTTGCGCGCACCGGCCATACTCCCAGGGGGTCCCTGGGCGGCCATGGCGCCTCCCTGGGGCTCCCCAAGGCTTCCATGACGGCCCAGGAGGCCCCCCCAAGACGGTCCAAGAGGACCCCGAGTCGCCGAACGATCGCTCGAAGACGGCCGAGATGGCTTCAAAATGGCGCATGAAGCTTCCAAGGTGTCCCTGGAGGCCTCCAAGAGGTCTTCCAGGAGGGCCCCCGAAGGCAAAACATCATTGACGTTCCTTGCGTTCTGGGAGGATTGGGGCGTTCTCGCCTTTTCGGCTTTCCGACGCTCCAAGCCGGCCCGAGAGGCCCCCAAGACCACTCCAAAACGGCCCAAGAGGCCTCCAAGAGGGCCCCAAGACGGCCTAAGAGCGCCCCAAGACGGCCCAAGAGGGCCCCGCCTCAAAAGGGGACCCCAGAGAGGGGACACGAACCGAAAGTCCGAGCCTTCCGCCCCAAGGGGCCCCCAGGAGGCGCCCAAGAGGCCCCCAGAGGCCCCCAAGAGGCCCCCAAGAGGCCCCAAGAGGCCCCCAAGAGGCCCAAAAATGGGCTGCAAGAGGCCTCAAAACTGCCTCCAAGAGGCCTGCCATGAGATTCCAACGAACATCCACTAGGCTTATAACCCAGAGCCCAGGCACGGGAGCGGGACTTGCCGTAGGCAGCTGGATACTCGATCCTCCCTGCTCCGTGCCTCTGGAGGCCCCCAGGGGCCCCCAAAGGCCCGAGACTGTCCCAAGCCTCGATCTTGCAGGAGGATTGACCTGACCGTTCGCTCCCTCCGGCGCGCCGCGCCGCGAGCGGGCGGCCCATCCGCTCTCTGATGGGCCGTTCTGGGGCCGTCTTCTGGTGCGGCCAGTGCTTTTATGGATGGCTGCTGGCACGTGCGAGGAAGATGCTGCGCGACGTGCCCGCCCCATGGCGGCGGCACCGGCGGAGAGAGGTTGCCAGGCCTGCACAGGGGGCAGAGCATCTCGCTGGGACAGGTTGGATGTCATGCCCTCAGCGTCGGGCCAGTCCACGCTTCCACCCAATTAGGGCGGCGCCGAGGGACTGCGTACCGAAAAAGGCAGGTGGCCATGACTCGCGTTCTTCACGAACTGCTCGCGCGGGAAGGACAGCGGATCAGGAGAGCAGCCAGGGCTCGGCAGGGATTGGCTGCTACTTGGGGTCTGCTACCTTCCCCGCCGTGCCCAGCTTCACTGGGACCGCGGGAGCTCCCACCGGCTGTCCGACCACGGCTGAGGGCCGCATCGCCCCCGGGGGGGCCCGTCCAGGTCGCCGTAAGTCCTCGCAAACGGGCTTGAGCAGGTTTCCATCACCCAATCGGAAGCAGCACTTGGTATGGACATTGGTGATCTCGTCCACCTGCCTGCCCTCCTGCACGGCCATGCAGAAGGGGAACCACCAATAGCAGCAGAAGTCCTTCGTCCACCGACTCTCGGGCGCCGGGTCCCCGAGTGCCTCGCGGAGCTTCATTCTCTGGCCAGCGAGCCAGGCCGCCAGCAACATATGCGAAAAGAATGCGCCCGTGCCCATCAGACCATCGGACCAGTTGTCGTCAGACCAGCCGTCCCAACTGACCATCATGGGCATGAGTATCTTCCACACCACGGCTATGAGCTGGCCGGACAACCAGACTGCCACGACGGCGTGGACGTACGCAAAATAGCCGGGCCCGCCGATGTTCGCCGCCGTGTAGGTGTCGCCGAGCCTGGCACCGAGACAGAGGCAGGCGTACCAGCAATAGACGTGGTCCTGCAAGCAGCAGTCGCCGCAGCAGGTGTACCTCCACACGCCACCACTCCATGCGATCGCGAGGCTGAGTTGGGGATTGCCCTCCCAGCCCTGCCAGGGCCCCCGCTTGTCGACGATCCCGCGTTTGTAGAGGAAGGCACCGACATAAGTTAGGACGATGCTGATGATCACAGCCAGTATCCATTGGAATTCACTGGACTGGGGATTCGACCAGGGAGCGCCTGCGTCTTCCTGCTGGGAAAGGCGGCGCGAGTCCGCATGGAGCGTGCCATTGAGATACGGCCACGCCGCCCATTCGGGTGCCCCCGCGGAGAGCACCTCGAGTTGTGCCTGGCCTGACTCCGGTAGCACGCCCTTCAGAGCCTCCAGCACCGCGGCGTCGAAGTGACCCCCCACGGACCAATGGAGCGCATGGAAGAGAAGCATCGCGGGGTGTCCCAGCAGAGACACGATCAACAGAAGCATCGCGAGTCTGAAGCACTCGATGCAATCTGCCCACGCAGCCGATGAACAAAATCAAACGACGCTGTCCTTGAGCCAAAACGGCTATACGAATCGTCTTGGGGCCGTCGAGGTGCCGCCATGGAGGCCAGCAAGGAGCCTACGAGGCAATGTTGGGACCACCTTGGTTCCATCTGGGAGCACCTAGGGCCGTCTTGGGCCGCCTTGAAGGCCCACTGGGCCCTGTAAGAGGCCTCTCATCAGAGGACTTGATTTTCTCGAGTCTCTGGCTCCCGAGACTCTCGACCCCTAGCCCAGGAAACGCTGTACAGTGTGAGTCCTGCTCCACAGCCAAAGGGTCCAGAAGCGCTCCTGGACGCCGAAACCTGTGGAAAAAGCTCCAGCGCTATTCTTTCCGAGTCGCTGGAAGTCTGGACTCGCTCCGCTTCAAAGTCGGCCTCTGCGGACCTCATGGGGATCGCTCCGACCATAATATTTCGAGGCGGATCCCGCCCTGCGTCGAGGGCACCCCAGGAGGCCCCAAGGGGCACAGCAAAACATTCAGCAAAACTGAATCCGCCACCGTGGTCCCTAGCACGTTGAGGGGTGGCAGAATGCCAAGTGCTGTCTGGTAGGGTTCTGCAATCTTCTACGTAAAGGGACCTTCCCTTCTCCAGGCCGCACCTCGTTGCGCGCACCGGCCATACTCCCAGGGGGTCCCTGGGCGGCCATGGCGCCTCCCTGGGGCCCCCCAAAGCTTCCATGACGGCCCAAGAGGCCTCCAAAAGGGCCCCAAGACGGCCTGAGAGCGCCCCAAGACGGCCCAAGAGAGCCCCGCCCCAAAAGGGGACCCCAGAGAGGGAACACGAACCGAAAGTCCGAGCCTTCCGCCCCAAGGGACCCCCAGGAGGCGCCCAAGAGGCCCCCAGAGGCCCCCAAGAGGCCTCCAAGAGGCCCCAAGAGGCCCCCAAGAGGCCCAAAAATGGGCTGCAAGAGGCCTCAAAACTGCCTCCAAGAGGCCTGCCATGAGATTCCAACGAACATCCACTAGGCTTATAACCCAGAGCCCAGGCACGGGGGCGGGACTTGCCGTAGGCAGCTGGATACTCGATCCTCCCTGCTCCGTGCCTCTGGAGGCCCCCAGGGGCCCCCAAAGGCCCGAGACTGTCCCAAGCCTCGATCTTGCAGGAGGATTGACCTGACCGTTCGCTCCCTCCGGCGCGCCGCGCCGCGAGCGGGCGGCCCATCCGCTCTCTGATGGGCCGTTCTGGGGCCGTCTTCTGGTGCGGCCAGTGCTTTTATGGATGGCTGCTGGCACGTGCGAGGAAGATGCTGCGCGACGTGCCCGCCCCATGGCGGCGGCACCGGCGGAGAGAGGTTGCCAGGCCTGCACAGGGGGGCAGAGCATCTCGCTGGGACAGGTGAATGTCATGCCCTCAGCGTCGGGCCAGTCCACGCTTCCACCCAATTAGGGCGGCGCCGAGGGACTGCGTACCGAAAAAGGCAGGTGGCCATGACTCGCGTTCTTCACGAACTGCTCGCGCGGGAAGGACAGCGGATCAGGAGAGCAGCCAGGGCTCGGCAGGGATTGGCTGCTACTTGGGGTCTGCTACCTTCCCCGCCGTGCCCAGCTTCACTGGGACCGCGGGAGCTCCCACCGGCTGTCCGACCACGGCTGAGGGCCGCATCGCCCCCGGGGGGGCCCGTCCAGGTCGCCGTAAGTCCTCGCAAACGGGCTTGAGCAGGTTTCCATCACCCAATCGGAAGCAGCACTTGGTATGAACATTGGTGATCTCGTCCACCTGCCTGCCCTCCTGCACGGCCATGCAGAAGGGGAACCACCAATAGCAGCAGAAGTCCTTCGTCCACCGACTCTCGGGCGCCGGGTCCCCGAGTGCCTCGCGGAGCTTCATTCTCTGGCCAGCGAGCCAGGCCGCCAGCAACATATGCGAAAAGAATGCGCCCGTGCCCATCAGACCATCGGACCAGTTGTCGTCAGACCAGCCGTCCCAACTGACCATCATGGGCATGAGTATCTTCCACACCACGGCTATGAGCTGGCCGGACAACCAGACTGCCACGACGGCGTGGACGTACGCAAAATAGCCGGGCCCGCCGATGTTCGCCGCCGTGTAGGTGTCGCCGAGCCTGGCACCGAGACAGAGGCAGGCGTACCAGCAATAGACGTGGTCCTGCAAGCAGCAGTCGCCGCAGCAGGTGTACCTCCACACGCCACCACTCCATGC
Source organism: Prorocentrum cordatum (assembly GCA_963575745.1). Taxonomy (NCBI): domain Eukaryota; class Dinophyceae; order Prorocentrales; family Prorocentraceae; genus Prorocentrum; species Prorocentrum cordatum. The sequence continues at coordinate 22,217 of CAUYUJ010002718.1, forward strand.
GATCGCGAGGCTGAGTTGGGGATTGCCCTCCCAGCCCTGCCAGGGCCCCCGCTTGTCGACGATCCCGCGTTTGTAGAGGAAGGCACCGACATAAGTTAGGACGATGCTGATGATCACAGCCAGTATCCATTGGAATTCACTGGACTGGGGATTCGACCAGGGAGCGCCTGCGTCTTCCTGCTGGGAAAGGCGGCGCGAGTCCGCATGGAGCGTGCCATTGAGATACGGCCACGCCGCCCATTCGGGTGCCCCCGCGGAGAGCACCTCGAGTTGTGCCTGGCCTGACTCCGGTAGCACGCCCTTCAGAGCCTCCAGCACCGCGGCGTCGAAGTGACCCCCCACGGACCAATGGAGCGCATGGAAGAGAAGCATCGCGGGGTGTCCCAGCAGAGACACGATCAACAGAAGCATCGCGAGTCTGAAGCACTCGATGCAATCTGCCCACGCAGCCGATGAACAAAATAAAACGACGCTGTCCTTGAGCCAAAACGGCTATACGAATCGTCTTGGGGCCGTCGAGGTGCCGCCATGTAGGCCAGCAAGGAGCCTACGAGGCAATGTTGGGACCACCTTGGGTCCATCTGGGAGCACCTAGGGCCGTCTTGGGCCGCCTTGAAGGCCCACTGGGCCCTGTAAGAGGCCTCTCCTCAGAGGACTTGATTTTCTCGAGTCTCTGGCTCCCGAAACTCTCGACCCCTAGCCCAGGAAGCGCTTTACAGTGTGAGTCCTGCTCCACAGCCAAAGGGCCCAGAAGCGCCCCTGGACGCCGAAAATGGGGGAAAAAGCTCCGGCGCGATTCTTTCCGAGTCGCTTAAGTCGGGATCCGCTCCGCTTCAAAGTCGGCCTCTGCGGACCTCATGGGGATCGCTCCGACCATAATATTTCGAGGCGGATCCCGCCCTGCGTCGAGGGCACCCCAGGAGGCCCCAAGGGGCACAGCAAAACATTCAGCAAAACTGAATCCGCTACCGTGGTCCCTGGCACGTTGAGGGGTGGCAGAATGCCAAGTGCTGTCTGGTAGGGTTCTGCAATCTTCTACGTAAAGGGACCTTCCCTTCTCCAGGCCGCAGCTCGTTGCGCGCACCGGCCATACTCCCAGGGGGTCCCTGGGCGGCCATGGCGCCTCCCTGGGGCCCCCCAAAGCTTCCATGACGGCCCGAGAGGCCCCCAAGAGGGCCCCAAGACGGCCTAAGAGCGCCCCAAGACGGCCCAAGAGAGCCCCGCCCCAAAAGGGGACCCCAGAGAGGGAACACGAACCGAAAGTCCGAGCCTTCCGCCCCAAGGGACCCCCAGGAGGCGCCCAAGAGGCGCCCAAGAGGCCCCACAGAGGCTTCCAAGAGGTCCCAAGAGGCCCCCAAGAGGCCCAAAAATGGGCTGCAAGAGGCCTCAAAACTGCCTCCAAGAGGCCTGCCATGAGATTCCAACGAACATCCACTAGGCTCATTACCCAGAACCCAGGCACGAGGGCGGGACTTGCCGTAGGCAGCTGGATACTCGATTTTCCCTGCTCCGTGCCTCTGGAGGCCCCCAGAGGCCCCCAAAGGCCCGAGACTGTCCCAAGCCTCGATCTTGCAGGAGGATTGACCTGACCGTTCGCTCCCTCCGGCGCGCCGCGCCGCGAGCGGGCGGCCCATCCGCTCTCTGATGGGCCGTTCTGGGGCCGTCTTCTGGTGCGGCCAGTGCTTTTATGGATGGCTGCTGGCACGTGCGAGGAAGATGCTGCGCGACGTGCCCGCCCCATGGCGGCGGCACCGGCGGAGAGAGGTTGCCAGGCCTGCAAAGGGGGCAGAGCATCTCGCTGGGACAGGTGAAATGTCATGCCCTCAGCGTCGGGCCAGTCCACGCTTCCACCCAATTAGGGCGGCGCCGAGGGACTGCGTACCGAAAAAGGCAGGTGGCCATGACTCGCGTTCTTCACGAACTGCTCGCGCGGGAAGGACAGCGGATCAGGAGAGCAGCCAGGGCTCGGCAGGGATTGGCTGCTACTTGGGGTCTGCTACCTTCCCCGCCGTGCCCAGCTTCACTGGGACCGCGGGAGCTCCCACCGGCTGTCCGACCACGGCTGAGGGCCGCATCGCCCCCGGGGGGGCCCGTCCAGGTCGCCGTAAGTCCTCGCAAACGGGCTTGAGCAGGTTTCCATCACCCAATCGGAAGCAGCACTTGGTATGAACATTGGTGATCTCGTCCACCTGCCTGCCCTCCTGCACGGCCATGCAGAAGGGGAACCACCAATAGCAGCAGAAGTCCTTCGTCCACCGACTCTCGGGCGCCGGGTCCCCGAGTGCCTCGCGGAGCTTCATTCTCTGGCCAGCGAGCCAGGCCGCCAGCAACATATGCGAAAAGAATGCGCCCGTGCCCATCAGACCATCGGACCAGTTGTCGTCAGACCAGCCGTCCCAACTGACCATCATGGGCATGAGTATCTTCCACACCACGGCTATGAGCTGGCCGGACAACCAGACTGCCACGACAGCGTGGACGTACGCAAAATAGCCGGGCCCGCCGATGTTCGCCGCCGTGTAGGTATCGCCGAGCCTGGCACCGAGACAGAGGCAGGCGTACCAGCAATAGACGTGGTCCTGCAAGCAGCAGTCGCCGCAGCAGGTGTACCTCCACAGCCACCACCGTCCATGCGATCGCGAGGAGCTGAGTTGGGATGCCCTCCCAAGCCCTGCCAGGGCTCCCGCTTGTCGGACGATCCCGCGTTTGTAGAGGAAGGCACCGACATTCCCGTTAGAACGATGCTGATGATCACAGCTAGTTATCAATTGGAAATTCACTGGACTGGGGATTGACCAGGGAGCGTCTGCGCTTCCTATACCAGCCATGGTGTGCGCGAGTCCGCATGGAGCGTGCTATTGAGATACGGCCACGCGCCCCATCGGGGGCACCCGCGGATGGAGCACCTCGAGTTGTGCTGGCCTGACTCCGGTAGCACGCCCTTCAGAGCCTCCAGCACAGCCGGCCGTCGAGTGACCCCCCAAGGGGACTCATAGAGCGCATGGAGAGAAGCATCTCGTGGTGTCCCAGCCAGAGGACACGATCAACAGAAAGCATCGCGAGTCTGAAGCACTCCGATGCAATCTGCCCACGCAGCCGATGAACAAAATAAAACGACGCTGTCCTTGAGCCAAAACGGCTATACGAATCGTCTTGGGGCCGTCGAGGTGCCGCCATGTAGGCCAGCAAGGAGCCTACGAGGCAATGTTGGGACCACCTTGGTTCCATCTGGGAGCACCTAGGGCCGTCTTGGGGCGTCTTGAAGGCCCACTGGGCCCTGTAAGAGGCCTCTCCTCAGAGGACTTGATTTTCTCGAGTCTCTGGCTCCCGAGACTCTCGACCCCTAGCCCAGGAAACGCTTTACAGTGTGAGTCCTGCTCCACAGCCAAAGGGCCCAGAAGCGCCCCTGGACGCCGAAAATGGGGAAAAAGCTCCGGCGCGATTCTTTCCGAGTCGCTGAAGTCGGGATCCGCTCCGCTTCAAAGTCGGCCTCTGCGGACCTCATGGGGATCGCTCCGACCATAATATTTCGAGGCGGATCCCGCCCTGCGTCGAGGGCACCCCAGGAGGCCCCAAGGGGCACAGCAAAACATTCAGCAAAACTGAATCCGCTACCGTGGTCCCTGGCACGTTGAGGGGTGGCAGAATGCCAAGTGCTGTCTGGTAGGGTTCTGCAATCTTCTACGTAAAGGGACCTTCCCTTCTCCAGGCCGCACCTCGTTGCGCGCACCGGCCATACTCCCAGGGGGTCCCTGGGCGGCCATGGCGCCTCCCTGGGGCCCCCCAAAGCTTCCATGACGGCCCAAGAGGCCTCCAAGAGGGCCCCAAGACGGCCTGAGAGCGCCCCAAGACGGCCCAAGAGAGCCCCGCCCCAAAAGGGGACCCCAGAGAGGGAACACGAACCGAAAGTCCGAGCCTTCCGCCCCAAGGGACCCCCAGGAGGCGCCCAAGAGGCGCCCAAGAGGCCCCCAGAGGCCCCCAAGAGGCCTCCAAGAGGCCTCCAAGAGGCCCCAAGAGGCCCAAGAATGGGCTGCAAGAGGCCTCAAAACTGCCTCCAAGAGACCTGCCATGAGATTCCAACGAACATCCACTAGGCTTATTACCCAAACCCAGGCACGGGGGCGGGACTTGCCGTAGGCAGCTGGATCCGCCGTCCCCTGCTTGCAGGGGTGCACGGCGTGCTGGACGTTTCAGGTTTTGGTTTTGGTTCTTTTTCTAAAAGAACTCCCCCAGTGGGCACGTCCCGCCGGGGTCCCGGGAGGAAGCCGAAAGGACCTCAATCCGGAAAAACATCCTCCAAAAAACGGCCGTTTCGCTCGGGACATCCTCAAAAAATCGCGAAGATGGCCCAAGATGGCCTCCAAGTCCGCCCGAGATGGTCCAAGACGGCCTCCAAAACGGCCCAAGAGAGTCCAAGACGGCCCAAGACGGCCCAAGAGGCCCCCCAGAGGCCTCCCAGACGGCCCAAGAGGCCTCCAAGAGGTCCTCCAGGAGAGTCCGAAGAGGCCAAAATCATTGATTTTTCATTGGTTTTTGAAGGATTCTGGCATTTGCGCCTTTTCGGCTCTCCGACGGCTCGAGACGGCCCAAGAAGCCCCCAAGATCGCCCAAGAGGCCCCCAAGAGAGCCCCATGATGGCCCAAGTGGCCTCCAAGATGGCCCCTAGAGGGCCCCAAGAGGGCCCAAGAGGCCCCCAACACGCCCAAGATGGCCTCCAAGACGCCCAAGATGGCCTCCAAGACGGCCCTGGAGCATTCCAAGCGGGCCCCAAGTCGGCCCATAGAGGCCCCCCAAACGGCTTCCGACGGCTTCAGACGTGCCAGGAACCCACCAAGATGGCCGAAGTTGGCTCGAAGCTGGCCCGAGACGGCCCAAAAGCCCCAAAGATCGCCCAAAGCTTGCCCAAGAGGCCTCCAAGACGGCCAAGATGACCTTCAAGATGCCCACGTGTTCCCCGAAGGCTTTCCAAACCGATTCGGGGAACACGTGGTCCGATAGCTTGGCAGGTCTGGCCTCAACGTTCGGCCACATAGGCGCTTCCAAAAAGGCAGGGGGCGGCGGTGATTCGCCGTAGGCGTCTTCGATACTCGATTTTCCCTGCTCCGTGCCTCTGGAGGCCCCCAGAGGCCCCCGAAGGCCCGAGACTGTCCCAAGCCTCGATCTTGCAGGAGGATTGACCTGACCGTTCGCTCCCTCCGGCGCGCCGCGCCGCGAGCGGGCGGCCCATCCGCTCTCTGATGGGCCGTTCTGGGGCCGTCTTCTGGTGCGGCCAGTGCTTTTATGGATGGCTGCTGGCACGTGCGAGGAAGATGCTGCGCGACGTGCCCGCCCCATGGCGGCGGCACCGGCGGAGAGAGGTTGCCAGGCCTGCACAGGGGGCAGAGCATCTCGCTGGGACAGGTGAAATGTCATGCCCTCAGCGTCGGGCCAGTCCACGCTTCCACCCAATTAAGGCGGCGCCGAGGGACTGCGTACCGAAAAAGGCAGGTGGCCATGACTCGCGTTCTTCACGAACTGATCGCGCGGGAAGGACAGCGGATCAGGAGAGCAGCCAGGGCTCGGCAGGGATTGGGTGCTACTTGGGGTCTGCTACCTTCCCCGCCGTGCCCAGCTTCACTGGGACCGCGGGAGCTCCCACCGGCTGTCCGACCACGGCTGAAGGCCGCATCGCCCCCGGGGGGGCCCGTCCAGGTCGCCGTAAGTCCTCGCAAACGGGCTTGAGCAGGTTTCCATCACCCAATCGGAAGCAGCACTTGGTATGGACATTGGTGATCTCGTCCACCTGCCTGCCCTCCTGCACGGCCATGCAGAAGGGGAACCACCAATAGCAGCAGAAGTCCTTCGTCCACCGACTCTCGGGCGCCGGGTCCCCGAGTGCCTCGCGGAGCTTCATTCTCTGGCCAGCGAGCCAGGCCGCCAGCAACATATGCGAAAAGAATGCGCCCGTGCCCATCAGACCATCGGACCAGTTGTCGTCAGACCAGCCGTCCCAACTGACCATCATGGGCATGAGTATCTTCCACACCACGGCTATGAGCTGGCCGGACAACCAGACTGCCACGACGGCGTGGACGTACGCAAAATAGCCGGGCCCGCCGATGTTCGCCGCCGTGTAGGTGTCGCCGAGCCTGGCACCGAGACAGAGGCAGGCGTACCAGCAATAGACGTGGTCCTGCAAGCAGCAGTCGCCGCAGCAGGTGTACCTCCACACGCCACCACTCCATGCGATCGCGAGGCTGAGTTGGGGATTGCCCTCCCAGCCCTGCCAGGGCCCCCGCTTGTCGACGATCCCGCGTTTGTAAAGGAAGGCACCGACATAAGTTAGGACGATGCTGATGATCACAGCCAGTATCCATTGGAATTCACTGGACTGGGGATTCGACCAGGGAGCGTCTGCGTCTTCCTTCTGGGAAAGGCGGCGCGAGTCCGCATGTGTGTAGGCGTGCATTGGATACGGCCACGCCGCCCATTGCGGGTGTGCCCCCGGGCGGACGAGTGCGACCTCGACTTTGGTGCTGGCCTTACTCCCGTTGCACGCCCTCAGAGCCTCCACACCGGGGGCAGGCGGCTTTGTGGACCCCCAGCCGGGACCAATGAATGCGCATGGCGTCAGCAGAAGCATCGTGCGGGGTGTCCCCAGCAGATACACGATCACAGCAGCATCTGCTGAGTCTGAAGCACTTCTCTTGCTGTGTGCTGCCCAGTGCGGCAGCCGATGAACAATCTGTCACAGCTGACGCTGTCCTTGGAGCCAAAACTGCTTATGACGAATCGGTCTTGGGGCCTCGAGCCAAAACGGCTATACGAATCGTCTTGGGGCCGTCGAGGTGCCGCCATGTAGGCCAGCAAGGAGCCTACGAGGCAATGTTGGGACCACCTTGGGTCCATCTGGGAGCACCTAGGGCCGTCTTGGGCCGCCTTGAAGGCCCACTGGGCCCTGTAAGAGGCCTCTCCTCAGAGGACTTGATTTTCTCGAGTCTCTGGCTCCCGAAACTCTCGACCCCTAGCCCAGGAAGCGCTTTACAGTGTGAGTCCTGCTCCACAGCCAAAGGGCCCAGAAGCGCCCCTGGACGCCGAAAATGGGGGAAAAAGCTCCGGCGCGATTCTTTCCGAGTCGCTTAAGTCGGGATCCGCTCCGCTTCAAAGTCGGCCTCTGCGGACCTCATGGGGATCGCTCCGACCATAATATTTCGAGGCGGATCCCGCCCTGCGTCGAGGGCACCCCAGGAGGCCCCAAGGGGCACAGCAAAACATTCAGCAAAACTGAATCCGCTACCGTGGTCCCTGGCACGTTGAGGGGTGGCAGAATGCCAAGTGCTGTCTGGTAGGGTTCTGCAATCTTCTACGTAAAGGGACCTTCCCTTCTCCAGGCCGCAGCTCGTTGCGCGCACCGGCCATACTCCCAGGGGGTCCCTGGGCGGCCATGGCGCCTCCCTGGGGCCCCCCAAAGCTTCCATGACGGCCCGAGAGGCCCCCAAGAGGGCCCCAAGACGGCCTAAGAGCGCCCCAAGACGGCCCAAGAGAGCCCCGCCCCAAAAGGGGACCCCAGAGAGGGAACACGAACCGAAAGTCCGAGCCTTCCGCCCCAAGGGACCCCCAGGAGGCGCCCAAGAGGCGCCCAAGAGGCCCCACAGAGGCTTCCAAGAGGTCCCAAGAGGCCCCCAAGAGGCCCAAAAATGGGCTGCAAGAGGCCTCAAAACTGCCTCCAAGAGGCCTGCCATGAGATTCCAACGAACATCCACTAGGCTTCTTACCCAGAACCCAGGCACGAGGGCGGGACTTGCCGTAGGCAGCTGGATACTCGATCCTCCCTGCTCCGTGCCTCTGGAGGCCCCCAGGGGCCCCCAAAGGCCCGAGACTGTCCCAAGCCTCGATCTTGCAGGAGGATTGACCTGACCGTTCGCTCCCTCCGGCGCGCCGCGCCGCGAGCGGGCGGCCCATCCGCTCTCTGATGGGCCGTTCTGGGGCCGTCTTCTGGTGCGGCCAGTGCTTTTATGGATGGCTGCTGGCACGTGCGAGGAAGATGCTGCGCGACGTGCCCGCCCCATGGCGGCGGCACCGGCGGAGAGAGGTTGCCAGGCCTGCACAGGGGGCAGAGCATCTCGCTGGGACAGGTTGGATGTCATGCCCTCAGCGTCGGGCCAGTCCACGCTTCCACCCAATTAGGGCGGCGCCGAGGGACTGCGTACCGAAAAAGGCAGGTGGCCATGACTCGCGTTCTTCACGAACTGCTCGCGCGGGAAGGACAGCGGATCAGGAGAGCAGCCAGGGCTCGGCAGGGATTGGCTGCTACTTGGGGTCTGCTACCTTCCCCGCCGTGCCCAGCTTCACTGGGACCGCGGGAGCTCCCACCGGCTGTCCGACCACGGCTGAGGGCCGCATCGCCCCCGGGGGGGCCCGTCCAGGTCGCCGTAAGTCCTCGCAAACGGGCTTGAGCAGGTTTCCATCACCCAATCGAAAGCAGCACTTGGTATGGACATTGGTGATCTCGTCCACCTGCCTGCCCTCCTGCACGGCCATGCAGAAGGGGAACCACCAATAGCAGCAGAAGTCCTTCGTCCACCGACTCTCGGGCGCCGGGTCCCCGAGTGCCTCGCGGAGCTTCATTCTCTGGCCAGCGAGCCAGGCCGCCAGCAACATATGCGAAAAGAATGCGCCCGTGCCCATCAGACCATCGGACCAGTTGTCGTCAGACCAGCCGTCCCAACTGACCATCATGGGCATGAGTATCTTCCACACCACGGCTATGAGCTGGCCGGACAACCAGACTGCCACGACGGCGTGGACGTACGCAAAATAGCCGGGCCCGCCGATGTTCGCCGCCGTGTAGGTGTCGCCGAGCCTGGCACCGAGACAGAGGCAGGCGTACCAGCAATAGACGTGGTCCTGCAAGCAGCAGTCGCCGCAGCAGGTGTACCTCCACACGCCACCACTCCATGCGATCGCGAGGCTGAGTTGGGGATTGCCCTCCCAGCCCTGCCAGGGCCCCCGCTTGTCGACGATCCCGCGTTTGTAGAGGAAGGCACCGACATACGTTAGGACGATGCTGATGATCACAGCCAGTATCCATTGGAATTCACTGGACTGGGGATTCGACCAGGGAGCGTCTGCGTCTTCCTGCTGGGAAAGGCGGCGCGAGTCCGCATGGAGCGTGCCATTGAGATACGGCCACGCCGCCCATTCGGGTGCCCCCGCGGAGAGCACCTCGAGTTGTGCCTGGCCTGACTCCGGTAGCACGCCCTTCAGAGCCTCCAGCACCGCGGCGTCGAAGTGACCCCCCACGGACCAATGGAGCGCATGGAAGAGAAGCATCGCGGGGTGTCCCAGCAGAGACACGATCAACAGAAGCATCGCGAGTCTGAAGCACTCGATGCAGTCTGCCCACGCAGCCGATTAACAAAATAAAACGACGCTGTCCTTGAGCCAAAACGGCTATACGAATCGTCTTGGGGCCGTCGAGGTGCCGCCATGGAGGCCAGCAAGGAGCCTACGAGGCAATGTTGGGACCACCTTGGGTCCATCTGGGGACACCTAGGGCCGTCTTGGGGCGTCTTGAAGGCCCACTGGGCCCTGTAAGAGGCCTCTCCTCCGAGGACTTGATTTTCCCGAGTCTCTGGCTCCCGAAACTCTCGACCCCTAGCCCAGGAAACGCTGTACAGTGTGAGTCCTGCTCCACAGCCAAAGGGCCCAGAAGCGCCCCTGGACACCGAAAACTGGGGAGAAGGCTCCAACGCGATTCTTTCCGAGTCGCTGAAGTCTGGATCCGCTCCGCTTCAAAGTCGGCCTCTGCGGACCTCATGGGGATCGCTCCGACCAGAATATTTCGAGGCGGATCCCGCCATGCGTCGAGGGCACCCCAGGAGGCCCCAAGGGGCACAGCAAAACATTCAGCAAAACTGAATCCGCCACCGTGGTCCCTGGCACGTTGAGGGGTGGCAGAATGCCAAGTGCTGTCTGGTAGGGTGTTGCAATCTTCTACGTAATAGGACCTTCCCTTCTCTGGGCCGCACCTCGTTGCGCGCACCGGCCATACTCCCAGGGGGTCCCTGGGCGGCCATGGCGCCTCCCTGGGGCTCCCCAAGGCTTCCATGACGGCCCAGGAGGCCCCCCCAAGACGGTCCAAGAGGACCCCGAGTCGCCGAACGATCGCTCGAAGACGCCCGAGATGGCTTCAAAATGGCGCATGAAGCTTCCAAGGTGTCCCTGGAGGCCTCCAAGAGGTCTTCCAGGAGGGCCCCCGAAGGCAAAACATCATTGACGTTCCTTGCGTTCTGGGAGGATTGGGGCGTTCTCGCCTTTTCGGCTTTCCGACGCTCCAAGCCGGCCCGAGAGGCCCCCAAGACCACTCCAAAACGGCCCAAGAGGCCTCCAAGAGGGCCCCAAGACGGCCTAAGAGCGCCCCAAGACGGCCCGAGAGGGGACACGAACCGAAAGTCCGAGCCTTCCGCCCCAAGGGGCCCCCAGGAGGCGCCCAAGAGGCCCCCAGAGGCCCCCAAGAGGCCTCCAAGAGGCCCCAAGAGGCCCCCAAGAGGCCCAAAAATGGGCTGCAAGAGGCCTCAAAACTGCCTCCAAGAGGCCTGCCATGAGATTCCAACGAACATCCACTAGGCTTATAACCCAGAGCCCAGGCACGGGAGCGGGACTTGCCGTAGGCAGCTGGATACTCGATCCTCCCTGCTCCGTGCCTCTGGAGGCCCCCAGGGGCCCCCAAAGGCCCGAGACTGTCCCAAGCCTCGATCTTGCAGGAGGATTGACCTGACCGTTCGCTCCCTCCGGCGCGCCGCGCCGCGAGCGGGCGGCCCATCCGCTCTCTGATGGGCCGTTCTGGGGCCGTCTTCTGGTGCGGCCAGTGCTTTTATGGATGGCTGCTGGCACGTGCGAGGAAGATGCTGCGCGACGTGCCCGCCCCATGGCGGCGGCACCGGCGGAGAGAGGTTGCCAGGCCTGCACAGGGGGCAGAGCATCTCGCTGGGACAGGTTGGATGTCATGCCCTCAGCGTCGGGCCAGTCCACGCTTCCACCCAATTAGGGCGGCGCCGAGGGACTGCGTACCGAAAAAGGCAGGTGGCCATGACTCGCGTTCTTCACGAACTGCTCGCGCGGGAAGGACAGCGGATCAGGAGAGCAGCCAGGGCTCGGCAGGGATTGGCTGCTACTTGGGGTCTGCTACCTTCCCCGCCGTGCCCAGCTTCACTGGGACCGCGGGAGCTCCCACCGGCTGTCCGACCACGGCTGAGGGCCGCATCGCCCCCGGGGGGGCCCGTCCAGGTCGCCGTAAGTCCTCGCAAACGGGCTTGAGCAGGTTTCCATCACCCAATCGAAAGCAGCACTTGGTATGGACATTGGTGATCTCGTCCACCTGCCTGCCCTCCTGCACGGCCATGCAGAAGGGGAACCACCAATAGCAGCAGAAGTCCTTCGTCCACCGACTCTCGGGCGCCGGGTCCCCGAGTGCCTCGCGGAGCTTCATTCTCTGGCCAGCGAGCCAGGCCGCCAGCAACATATGCGAAAAGAATGCGCCCGTGCCCATCAGACCATCGGACCAGTTGTCGTCAGACCAGCCGTCCCAACTGACCATCATGGGCATGAGTATCTTCCACACCACGGCTATGAGCTGGCCGGACAACCAGACTGCCACGACGGCGTGGACGTACGCAAAATAGCCGGGCCCGCCGATGTTCGCCGCCGTGTAGGTGTCGCCGAGCCTGGCACCGAGACAGAGGCAGGCGTACCAGCAATAGACGTGGTCCTGCAAGCAGCAGTCGCCGCAGCAGGTGTACCTCCACACGCCACCACTCCATGCGATCGCGAGGCTGAGTTGGGGATTGCCCTCCCAGCCCTGCCAGGGCCCCCGCTTGTCGACGATCCCGCGTTTGTAGAGGAAGGCACCGACATACGTTAGAACGATGCTGATGATCACAGCCAGTATCCATTGGAATTCACTGGACTGGGGATTCGACCAGGGAGCGTCTGCGTCTTCCTGCCGGGAAAGGCGGCGCGAGTCCGCATGGAGCGTGCCATTGAGATACGACCACGCCGCCCATTCGGGTGCCCCCGCAGAGAGCACCTCGAGTTGTGCCTGGCCTGACTCCGGTAGCACGCCCTTCAGAGCCTCCAGCACCGCGGCGTCGAAGTGACCGCCCACGGACCAATGGAGCGCATGGAAGAGAAGCATCGCGGGGTGTCCCAGCAGAGACACGATCAACAGAAGCATCGCGAGTCTGAAGCACTCGATGCAGTCTGCCCACGCAGCCGATGAACAAAATCAAACGACGCCGTCCTTGAGCCAAAACGGCTATACGAATCGTCTTGGGGCCGTCTTGGAGCCGTCGAGATGCCGCCATGTAGGCCAGCAAGGAGCCTACGAGGCAATGTTGGGACCACCTTGGGTCCATCTGGGGGCACCTAGGGCCGTCTTGGGGCGTCTTGAAGGCCTACTGAGCCCTGTAAGAGGCCTCTCCTCTTAGGGCTTGATTTTCCCGAATCATTGGCTCCCGAAACTCTCGACCCCTAGCCCAGGAAGCGCTCTACAATGTGAGTCCTGTTCCACAGCCAAAGGGCCTGGAAGCGCCCCTGGGGCCGAAAATTGGAGGAAAAACTCTAGCGCGATTCTTTCTGAGTCGCTGGAAGTCTGGATCCGCTCCACTTCAAAGTCGGCCTCTGCGGACCTCATGGGGATCGCTCCGACCATAATACTTAGAGGCGGATCCCGCCCTTCGCCGAGGGCACCCCAGGAGGCCCCAAGGGGCACAACAAAACAGTCAGCAAAACTGAATCCGCCACCGTGGTCCCTGGCACGTTGAGGCCCGGGATGGCCTCAAGGTGGCGCAAGAAGTTTCCAAGGTGCCCCTAGAGGCCTCCAAGAGGTCTCCCACGAGGGCCCCAAAAGGCAACACATCATTGATGTCCCTCGCGTTTTGGGAGGATTTGGACGTTCTCGCCTTTTCGGCTTTCCGACGCTCCAAGGCGGCCCAAGAGGCCCCCCAAACCACCCCAAAACAACCCAAGAGGCCTCCAAGAGGGCCCAGGACGGCCTAAGAGCGCCCCAAGACGGCCCAACTGGCGCCCAAGACGGCCCAACATGGCCTCAAGACAGCCTAAGAGCGCGCCCCCAAACGGCCCGCAAGACTCCTTAAAACTGCCTCCAAGAGGCCTCACACGAGATTCCAACGAACATCCACTAGGCTTATAAGCCAGAACCCAGGCACGAGGGGGGACTTGCCGTAGGCAGCTGGATACTCGATCCTCCCTGCTCCGTGCCTCTGGAGGCCCCCAGGGGCCCCCAAAGGCAGAGACTGTCCGAAAGCTCGACCTTGCAGGAGGATCGACCTGACCGTTCGCTCCCTCCGGCGCGCCGCGCCGCGAGCGGGCGGCCAGTCCGCTCTTTGATGGGCATTTCAATGGCAAGGCGCGCGCGCGCGGAAGAAACACATCCACGGGTCGCCGCGACGAAGCCCCCCCCGCGGAAGGAAGAAAAGACATCCGGCAGAAGGGGTGAGGGGTCCAGGCGTGAGTCGGGGAGGTGATTCCAAGACAGCGGCCGCTGTTGGGCGGGCGACTTTTTTTTGCCTCGAGGGGACAACGTCCGCGGCGATGCCGACAGCGATCCCTGTTCAAAATGGGAATGGGCTGCTGTCGGTCAACGTCCCCATTATTTTCGTACGGCAGGTTCGTGTCGTGCCGATTCTGGTCGCTGTCGGTCGGGCGACTTCTTGCCCCGAGGGGACATCTTCCGCGGCGACTCCGACAGCGAGCCGTTCAAAACGGACAAGAACTGCTGTCGTCAGCGTCCCCATTCTTTCCGTACCTATTTCGACCGTGCCGATTCTGGTCGCTGTTGGGCGGGCAACTGTCCTTTGTCTCGACAAGAAAACGTTCAACGAGCCCTGCTCAAAACGGACAAGAACTGCTGTCAATTAATGTCCTTCTTCTTGCGGGAAAGCGAAAAGTACCGACACCGCTACTCCCCGGAACTTTCCCGGAGTGCGCTCTGAACAGAAATTCGTGGCGAATTCAAAAGTGGCGACGAGGACCGCACAGGAGACTTGAACAGACGAAAACGAGGCAAGGGCAACGGTATCGGCATCTTTTCCTCCTCTGACTTGCTGAATAAAGAGAACCCCGAACCCTTTGGTAGGGGACCTAAGTCGGGAGGGCCAGAAACATTAGGAATAGGGGCTCCTTTCGGCAAATATATCGAAGCACGACGCCCATATGTTTTATCCCTAATGCAAAGAAGGGTACCTCAATGAGGACGCGCCTTCACTGTGGTATCAGGTCAGGGTTTTTTGGGCCGTGCTGGAATGGCTCGCCACCTGTGGTCAAGGCTGCAGCCAGTGCAAGGCGGGCTCGGCCACGTATGCTGCTCAGAGGCGATCCGGAGCCCTTCCTGCCCCAGGGCCACGGCGAAAAATTCGAGCAGAACTGCGAAGAGGGCAAGCGGATCGTCTCGTTCACGGCCCTCAACAGAGCCACCAAGCCCTGCTCGCCCGAGGGCTCCAACCAGTTGCCGGGCAGCAGCATCACTGTGATCGGCGCCGAGGTGGACGAGACCTCCTTCGAGGAGGGCTCCGACGCCCACGGCCGCTGCTCGGCCTTCGCGGAGAAGGGCGGCGAGCAGCTTCAGCGGGGTGGCAGCTTCGTCCGGGAGTTGAGCAGGGACCGACCGTCCCAGCCTTCCTATAGTCCAACCACGACATGTTCTTAGAACTCCAAAATGTTCTAGAACCAAAAACAACGTTCTTAGAACATAAACCCGATGTGATAAACCAAGACAGACTCCGCCAGAAATGTTCTAAGAACATTTCGTGGAAGCCACAAGAGGCTCTTAGAACATTGTTTGGTGGTGCTATAGGCACGCCAGGACGCTTCGCCACTGCTTGAGGGGTGGCAGCTTCGTCCAGGAGGGCGCGGTCGAGTACCAGGAAGGCGGCAACTCCGTCGACGGCACGCGGACGGCAGCGCCGTTCACGAGGCCGAGCTGCGGCGCCTGCTCCTGGACGCCCCTGCGCGGGTGGACGCGGCCGCACTGGCTGTCGCCCGCGCAGGCGCCGACGCAGGCCCGGCCCATGTCGAGCTCGAGGCGGCGGCCGACCGCGTGGTTGAAGGGGCCCCAGGACACATAAATAAATACATACAAATAAAAAGATTCCCCATATTTTCTGGGTTTTCGTCTTCCCCCCCACTTCCCACATTTCCTAATTTTCTGGGGAATCGACGATGAATTGTGCCTGTGTGTTTCTGTTCCCTCCTGAATGGTGGGGATCGAGGGTCGCCTGGCCCACGCGGCGCCCGTGGAGCCGAGGGAGGACGCAGGTCGCGGCCGCTCGCTTCCTGGCCCCTGGGCGCCAAGCCACGTTATGATTAGAGGGCCACAGGCGAACCCTACCCCTACCCCCCACGATTTCTGAGGAGGAGGGTGGGGTTCACTTCGCTCGGGAGCTCCCGAACGAAGTGAACCCCACCCTCCCCCTCAGAAATCGTGGGGGGTAGGGGTAGGGTTCGCCTGTGGCCCCCTAGTTATACGGTGATTCCAAGGAGAGCTCCCGCGGCCCTTCGGCGTGCGCTTCGTCTCGGAGGGTCCCGACGGCGACGGGCGCTCAGCCGCGGCGGCCGAGCTAGCCCCGGCAGCGGCCCAGCGTAGCGCGGACCTGACTGCGCTCTTCGCCGCGCTCGCGGCGGAGATCCGCGGCTCCAGAGGCGAGGCGCTGGGCGGCCGCTGAAGGAGGCCGAGGGCGGCATGGCGAACTCCGTGTTCGAGGTCAGCGTGGGCAGAGTCTGGGGTTCCACCCAGGGTCGGCCTACGCTGAGGAAGGGGGCCTGAAGGGGGTCCCGAGTCGGGCGAATTCAGTTGCGTGGACCTTTTTGGTCCGCTCTAGTCTCCTCGTCCTCCTCCTCGTCCTCCTCCTCCTCCTCCTCCTTTCGGCGGCGAGCGAGGGGGGAAGTGAGAAGTGAGAAGGAGAAGGCCCTCTCAGAAGGCGGCGGGGCTTCTCCGAAGCGCTCCGGCCTTCTGAGAAGTTTCCTGCGCACTAGGGGATGATTCAGACAACCCCTCAGAAGGCTGGGGGAATCCCGAGCCTTCTGAGAGAAGGCACGCCCCTTCCCGCTTCTGCCCCCGCTCGCCGCCGAGAAGCGAGATGGGACGCAGAAGGACATGCTACATAATACTACTACAGTCGGGGCGTTGACCTAAGGAACCCTAAATAAGGAACGAGGTCCCTTTTCTCCATAAGTTACACTTCGATTTCCCTTCGAAAACCTAAGGAAAAACTGAGGCTAGCTGTGAAACAATCAAGGAACACCGAGCCCCTCCCCTTCGAAAAGGGTTCCTTCTTCAGGGCCCCGACGGTCTGCGCCTCGAATGGAGGCGCACTTCCGAACCGAATATATCTAGCACACACACACACCTAAAAGCACGTCGTTGCCCAGGCGCGAAGGCCAGAAAACGAGCGCCAGCGAGCATGTGCAGAAGAAGATTTCTTAGCGCGCGCGCGCGCGTCGCCCCTTGGGGCGGGGCGAAGCGCACATCGTGTAGGTGCGTTTGGGCGATGCCGATGAGAAGGGGCTGGCCATCTCGGGAGGCGGTGGTGCTTCGGAGAGAAGGCCTGGAGAGCTGCTCAGAAGGCAGCAAGCCTTCTGTGCCGTCTGGGAGGGGCCCACCCGCTCCGCATTCCCCCTCCCGTGCGCGTCGCCGATGGGAGGGCAATGGATCGCGCTGGAGCGCTTTTCATCGGGCGCGGCCTGCTCAACTCTCTCCTCGACGAGCCCATCCCGAGACGAGAAGGAGGAGAAGGAGGAGGAGGAGGAGGAGGAGGAGGGGGAGGAGGAGGGGGAGGAGGAGGAGGAGGAGGAGGAGGAGGAGGAGGAGCCTCCTCGCCCCTGGGGCTCTCCAGCCGCCTGCCCACGCCTTCGAGCGAGGCGGGGGACGTCGTCACGGAAGGGCTCGGCTTGCCAGAGGTCGGTCAGTCCGCCCCTGGCTTCGACTCCCCTGTCTGCACTGCCGCCACTGCCGGCAAGGGGATCGATGGCCGTCGCCTCAATGCTCAGGCAAACGCGGCCTCAGTGTTCAAATGGCCATCCGTCTCCCTCCCAAGATGGCGCACGATCAATCATAGCATCGAATCGGGACGCCTGATCGAATCGGAATATGCGATAGATCGGGCTGCGCCAGCGCGGAGTCGAAATCGAATCAGACCGGCCGCGCCAGGATACACAAGAGCGCCACCATGCGAGCATCGGGCCGCATTGGATCGGCCTTATATCGGAGTCGAATCGGATCGGGCCGGCTGGAATCGATATCGATTCGGAGGAATCGAATCGAAATGGACCCTTTGGCGACGGTGGGAGCTCGTGCCGATGCCACCACTCCCAGGACCTCCCCCTGGCGAGAAGAAGAAAAAACGGCATGAACATAAACTTGCGGCACGCGGAGCGTCAAATTTTTATGTTCATGGCGTTGTTTCTTCTTCGACTGGCGTGACGGAGAGCGACCTCCAAGCGGCATCGGTACGCTTTATACTCCTCGGCGACTAACCCTGTGCCACCGATATGAATCCCCCAGGGATAGTAAAGTCCGGGCTCCCGGGGAATAGTGAACTTTCTGTCACGGCGAGTCGCACGTGGGCTTGTAAGACGGCGACGACGACGAGATCAGTCGGCGGACCCCTTCCGGAGGTTTTCGTCCCGGTTCTCCGAGCAGCGTGCCGCCGTGGTGCGGAGAAGTAGGGGACCACATGCGAACCCTACACCTACCCCCCACGATTTCTGAGGGGGAGGGTGGGCTTCACTTCGCTCGGGAGCTCCCGCACGAAGTGAACCCCATCCTCCCCCTCAGAGATCGTCGGGGGTAGGGGTAGGGTTCGCATGTGGCCCCCTAAGAATCCCAGACACGCCCAGCCCAAGCCGCCTAACCTCACGGGTCGCGCCCTGCGAGGCGTGTGATGCGCTGCGATCCTCTCGCCCTCGCGGTGGCCACCTCGGAGAAGGGCAGCTGTATGGCCCAGGCCGCGACGCGCGAAGCGCGACTGTCTTCGCGCCCAGCAGGTGCCGAAGGAGGCGGAGGAGGAGGAGGAGGAGGAGAAGGAGGAGGCGGAGGAGGAGGAGGAGGCGGAGGAGGCGGAGGAGGAGGAGACGACGTCGTCATCGTCGTCGTCGTGACGTGCGTCCAGCGCCCCTTCGGCAACTCCGCAGGGGTGTCACAGCGGTCAGGGGGCCACCAACTCGCGGCGACGAGGCGCTGAGGCCCGTGGAGCCCACCCAGGGAGCCCCTGCTGCTGCTGCTGCTGCTCCTCCCTCCTCCTCCTCCTCCTCCTCCTCCTCCTTAAAATCCTCGATCCCTCCCTCTGTCCAACCCTCCGTTCCTTCGACGAGGATGAGGAGAAAGGTTAGTAATAGTGAGCAGTGGGAGGGATAATAGAGATGGCGGAGGCTCCATCTTGGAGACCCCCTTCAGCGCAGTCACGAAGTGAACGATAGCCCTAGAGTCAAGCCGCTGCGACCTGTCGCGGGGCGGTGAAGAGGTGACAACCACCAAGAGATAGGGGCAGGAGAGAGGAAAATGAGGAAGGACGGGCCAGGAATGAGAGAGGAGAGAGAAGAGTGAGAATGAGGAGGGAAACGACTTGGAATTCACGAGGAGATGATGCCACAGGACGCCTGGAACAAAGACGGGGCAGGGAAGAGGGACGTGAATGGACAGCAACAGGAGAGCAGACGATGGGAGAGGACGGAAGGTTAAGCACGGAGAATGGACGGGGGAGAAATGGAAGCGTGTGCGGGGACAGCAAGCGACCACAATCACATCGAGGACACACCCTAGGAAATGTCTTGCGCATGCCAACAATCGTTGGAACACCGAAACCAGCTTAGTAGTGGTTGTCGTCGATATGGGCCTCCCAGGAGGGCCAAATCGACCACAACCACTACCAAAGTGTTCATGTCGAGGTCGGTCGGGGGGACTGGGAGAAAAGGATGGGGGAGAAAGGGAAGCGCGCGGGGGAAGAGGACCGGGGACGGAGGGGATACAGTCGGGCCTAGGCCAGAAGAGCATCCCTCGAGAGCATGAGACCCTCCGCCAGCCCAAACACACAGAGCATCCAAGGGTACCCTCCCCAGGATGCACAGGAACATCCACGAAGAGCACTAGGGTACCCTCCCCGAACCGACCTCGATCTCATACCTCGGTCCGACTGTATGTACATCTGGGAGGAATGGAGAGAGATGGAAAAACATACGAAAGAGGAAACGAGGTCCTCGCGCACGAACGCGGCCGCGGGGTAAAAAAGAAAGAGAAGCCTCAGGCATTCGCGCTCTCACAGACGAAACGAAGCAGCTTCGAACGCCTGCGTCCGGGTCGCGGAAAGCCGACGCGACGCGGACCTACCGCAACGCCGCAGTGTCGTTGCGCGCGCGCGCGCCCTCCAAGAGGGCAGCGCAGCCAGGAAAGGGCGGAAACATCTGGTGACCCCAGACTCGGGCAGAAGGGGGATGGCGGTGCGCACAAGGGAGTGGAGGGAGGGGGGAGGGCTTCTTAGAAGGAGGCTGCTTCTTAGAAGGCGCCAGCCTTACATCTATAGATAACGCCCGCGCCTTCTGAGAAGCAGGGGTGCTTCTGAGAAGCCCTCCCCCCTCCCCCCATCCCTCTCTGCGCGTGGCTGAAGGGGGATGGCGGGAGCAACGGCCAATGCACTGCGCGAGCAGCGAAGGACCGCGGCGGCCACCTGGAGCAGTCCGGGCCAGACCTGCGCATCATGCATTGCGGGAACAGCGCGCCCGGCGGACGGGGACGCCGCGGGGGCCGAAGGGCGTCGCCCGCCTTGGGGCGCACCGCGCGAGCCCCCCCTGAACGCTGCTGGCCCCGCCGTGAACTCCGCCACCGCACCGCCCTGAGCGCTCCGCTCCACCCACGCGGGTCGCAACATTCGAACGGCCGGGGTGAAGAGCGCTCGCCAGCGCTGATCCGGCGCTTCATCTGGCGCAAGTGGGCGCGAATGTAAAACAAACGTTCAAACCATCGATTTCACAATAAGAGATACCCCACCTAACGAGGGGAGCACAAACGGAAGATAATCGGCGAGGATGGGTGTGTTGCGAGCGGAAGCGTAAGAAGGGCCAGATGCCATGGGCAAGCTCTCGAGCGGGGGTCGACTGGAGAGAACAGGGATAGGAAGATGGACGAGGAACGTGGGAGTCGGACATGGAGGAAAGAGCATAGAGGATCTGGACATGGTTTCCACTGAACGCAACGAACTACGACACGATCATTTCAAAGAGGCGTATCAGATTTCCTCGAAAACCGTACTTACCAACTCATCAACAGCCCTACAGTACACACACCGACAGCACAAGATTAGTCAAACCAATAACACATGCAAGATGCACTCAGGCATACCATGTGATCCTACGCGTCCTTCTGTGGGCTGTATAGGAGGTGAACCACCATCGCTCGGACGTGTGCATGTTTCCCTCGGCGGGGACCATCGAGGAGCATCCTTGATCATCGAGCGGGCGGACCTTCGGCGACCCCCGAGAGCTGACAAGATCGCCGGCATGGAGCCCTCGCGTCGCCCCGACGGCTCCCTCGAGGCGGGAAGCCCCACCAAACTGGCCACGGAGGCCCAAGCAATGCGAATCGAGCGCGCCCTTGCGATGGTGAAAGCGTGCTGGCCAGATGACCAGGCCAGCGAACCCCGAGGATCTCTCCAGACGCTGACAGCGGCCTCTCACTTCAAGCACAGGCAACCAGGTTTCCCCCCCCTCCTCCTCCTCCTCCTCCTCCTCCTCCTCCTCCTCCTGCTCCTGCTCCTCCTCCTTCTCCTCCTCCTCCTCCTCCTTCTCTTCCTCCTCCTTCTCCTCCTCCTTCCCCTCCTCCTTCCCCTCCTCCTCCTCCTCCTCCTCCTCCTCCTCCTCCTCCTCCTCCTCCTCCTCCTCCTCCTCCTCCTCCTCCTCCTCCTCCTCCTCCTCCTCCCCTCCTCCTCCTCCTCCTCCTCCTCCCCTCCTCCTCCTCCCCTCCTCCCCCTCCTCCCTCCTCCTCCTCCTCCTCTTCCTCCTCCTCCTCCTCAGCATCAGCATCAACATCAGCATCACCAGCATCATCCACATCATGAGCACCATAACCAGCATCACCATCAGTATCATCAGCATCCTCATCATCAGCAGCCTATTCATCATTATCACCACCACCACCACCACCACCATCACCATCACCATCACCATCACCATCACCATCACCATCACCATCACCATCACCATCATCATCATCATCATCATCATCATCATCAGCATCAGCATCAGCATCAGCATCAGCATCAACAGCAGCGGCACCCTAATCATCATCTGCATCAGCATCGGCATCATCATCAGCATCAACAGCATCATCATCATCAGCATCAATATCATCATCCTCATCCGCATCCTCATCCTCATCCTCCTCCCTCCTCCTCCTCCTCCTCCTCATCATCATCCTTCTGATCCTCCTCCTATCCTCCTGGCACAGGACTTCCTGGAGGGCGCGTACGAACAAAACAAGACCGCGCCCGCACACCCGATGCTGAAGGACGGGCTGGTCCATGGCCAGAGCGCCGCACGCACGGCGCGAGTCTAGACTGCATTTTGACGTCCGATCCCCAAGCGCGGGCGGCCTCTCGAAGATGTGCTCCACCTGCGACTTGTCGATCCGTGCGGCCACTGACTCGGAGTTGACCTTGCGCGCGCGGGAGAGCTGGGAGGATCCAGCAGAACCGCAGGCCTGGGAGGGTGGGAGGGCGAGGTGAAATCAGCCAGCGACCCACCCCCGAAGGAACGATTGAAGGACGAGGGCGCGTATAGCTTGACACGTATGTTAGCCAGCGTGGACCCGAAGCAGGGATGATTGCACTGTGAAGGCGAAGGCTATGTGGTGTATGCTACATGTTGTGGGCTATGTAGTGTAAGCTATCTTGGGTAAGCTAAATCTGTCTTGTAAGCTAAGTCGTGTGAGTTATGTGGTGAGTGAGACATGTTGCCTGAGCTATCCAGTGTAAGCTATGCGGTGTGCGCGATGTTGTGTAAGCTATGCGACGTGAGCTATGTGATGTGAGCTACGCGGTGTAAGCCGTGCGCCGCGCCGCACTATCTGGTGCGTAAACTAAGCAACATGCGCTGTAATGTCCGAGCCTCGCTGTGCAGGCTGTGTGGTGTGTGCAGTGCGGTGAGAGCTACGAGGCAGATCCCCCAAGCGGCGACGAGGCGGCCACACGGGGCGGCGACGCGGCGGAGCCTCGGCGGACTCCCCAAGTAGGCGGCGACGAGGCGGCCACACGGGGCGGCGACGCGGCGGAACCTCGGCGGAGCCATCCAAATCCTTGGCGACACAAGTATGACTACCCACCACACCACCCCAACCCAACCCGAAGACCCGAATTTGAACCGAATTTCGGGTTGGAGGGGGGGGTACGGGTTCCATGTGTTTTTTCAGTGTTCCCCGACCCCCCCCCCCACTGGAAATGGAGGGCAAATTGAGGCCTTTGGGTTGGGTTGGGGTGGTTTGGTAGGTGGTGAAAGTAAGAGCCCCTGAGTGCAAGCACTGTTCGTGAACATGCCATGACACGATTGGCTTTTAGGACCTGTTCTGCAAATTCCCGAGTGTCTTGCGGCCCTCGGCCATTTCGTACTTGGACGTTCGTCTCTGGCCAGGCAGGACAACAAGAAAACCTCGAAATCTTGGGACGCCTGATTCTGAGTACGTCTCGCTCCTCTGAGCACTGGGAGGCGCCGGGACAATCTCGAGAGGTAGAAACATCTACGACCTGAAGTCTCAGCACACCTGAGTACGCCGAGCCTGATCTGGGGGTTTCGCGGATCGCGCCCCGCGGCTGTCTTAGCGCCCTCGCGAGGCCGCCCTGGAGAAGACCCCTCTCCGGCTCAGGCCGCGAAGCCCGGAAGACCTCGACAAACCACCTCGCCCATACTGTTAGGTCGGGCCTGTCCCCCTACAGGGGGATTTGGGCGAAAAATCAAAAATACTCCAAAAATATTCCCCAAGCCAAGCCGGGAGGCCGTGCACACCGACTACGGGCCCACGTCGTGGCCTCGCTGGGACCGGCGATGTGGTCAGCTGACACGTTCCCCGCGGCGGGCGAAGCGCGGTAAGTTACCTTCGTGCCGCAGAGCGACCGGATCGGAAGGATGCGAAATAAGGACCGAACTGAAGCCGAAACTGTCAGCTCACGGCCCATATGGCCCAAATGGCTAAACAAGGTCGCGTATCGCGGCTCGCGACGCGCGACGCGCGGCTACCTTCGCGCCCTCGGGCCGCCGCCGGCCTCTCCAACTCAGGCCGCGATTAGAGAAACGCGACCATCTTCGCGCCCCTTGAGGTGACCCAGCTGAGGGCCAGGATGGGGCGATAGGCAAGGATTCAGGGGCCCCCTTGAAACATCACTGATCCTCAAGATCCTGCTTGGCTGCAAGGCCAAGGCGGCAGCGCCCGCGCGGGCGGCGGATCGGCGCGCCCGAAGTGGATGCGGGAAGCATGGGGACGATGCCCAACAGCAGATGTTGCCCAAAACGAGGACTGCGGCCGCTACTGGGTGGGCGACGCTTTGACTCGTCTGGACGAAGTCCGCGGCGACGCCGACATCGAGTCCAAAACAGGATGGACAGACACTGCTGTCGGTATTCGTCCCTGGTCTTCCCATACCTTTTCGATCGTACCGAGCGGAGCCCCGGAGGAGGAGGAGGAGGAGGAAGAGGAGGAGGAGGAGGAGGAGGAGGAGGAGTGGATGACCAGCTCGATCTGTTGGTCCTCTGCGGTCATGGTCACCATCGCCGACATGCCGTTGCCGGTGGCGCGGCGCTTGAGGGCCTCGGTGACGCAGGGAGACGGGTCTCGCCGCCATAGGCAGCCCGACAAGGAACCCCCCTACTCCTCCCTCTGCCCCTCCTCCCCCTCTGACCCTTCCTTCCCCTCCCCCTCCCCTCCCCCATCCTCCTCCTCCTCCTCCTCCGCCGCCTCCGCCGCCTCCTCGCCCCCTCCTCCTCCCCCCATCCTCCTCCTCCCTCCCTCCTCCCCTCTTCCTTCCTCCTCTGTTTCCTCCTCCTCCTCCTTCCCTCCTCCTCCTTCTTATTCATTTTTTTTTTTTTTCAATATTCTTTATTTTGTTGTTGGTTTTTTGTAAAATCTTATATTATCATACTTATTAATAATAAATTATATATTATTATTATTAGTATTATTATTATTATCATTATTCTTCTTATTCTTCTTCTTCTTATTATTATTATTATTATTATTAATATTATTATTATTAGTATTATTATTCGTATTAGTATTATTATTATTATTACTACTATTCTTATTATTATTCCTCTTCCTCTTCCTCCTCCGCCTCCTCCCCCCCCCTCCCACCCTCCTCCTCCTCCTACCTCCTCCTCCTCCTCTTCCTCCGTCCCTTTTCCTCCTCCTCCTCCTCCTTCTCCTCCTCCTTCTCCCTCCTTCCCCTCTTCTCCTCCTCCTCCTGCTCCTCCTCGTCCTCCTCCTCCTCTCCTTCCTTTCTCCTCCTTTCTCCTCCTCCTCGTCCTCTTCTCTCCTTCGTCTTCTTCCTTCTTATTCTTCTCCTTATTTTCCTCTTCCGCTTCCTATTTCCTCCTCCGCCTCTCCCCCCATCCTCCCCCCTCCTCCCCCCCTCCTCCTCCTCCTCCTCCCCTCTCCTCTCCTCCTCCTCCTTTTTCATCCTCCTCTTTCCTCATTCCTTTCCTCCTCCTCCTCTCCTCCTCCTCCTCCTTCCTCCTCCTTCCTCCTCCTTCCTCCTACTCCTCCTCCTCCTCCTCCTCCTGCTACCTTCCTTCTCCCTCCTCCTCCTTCCCTTCTCCACCTTTATCCTCCTCCTCCTCCCCTCCTCCCTCCTCCTCCTCCTTCCCCCTACCTTCCTCCTCCATCCCTCCTCCTCCTCCTCCTCCTCCTCCTCCTCCTCCTCCTCCTCCTCCTCCTCCTCCTCCCCCTCCACCTCCTGCTCCTCCACGTCCCTCCTCCTCCTCCCTCCTCACACATCCTCCTCCTCCTCGTAAACTCGCCTCTGCACTCCGTCCTCCGTTCCTCGTCCTCGTCCTCGTCCTCCTCCTCCTCCTCCTCTATTCCATCCTCCTCCTTGCTCCTCCTTTCCTCCTCCTCCTCCTCCTCCTCCTCCGCCTTTCTCCGCCTCCTTCTCGTCCTCGTCCTCGTCCTCGTCTCAGTAACTCGTCCTCGTCTCCTCCTTCCTCCTCCTCCTCCTAGCTTTCCCTCCACCTCCACCTCCTCCTCCTCCTCCTCCTCCTCCTCCTCCCCCCTCCTTCCTCCTCCTCCTCCTCCTCCTCCCCCCTCCTCCCCCTCGTTCTCTACCTCCTTCTCTACGTCCTCCTCCTCGTCCTCCTCCTCCTCTTCCTCCTCCTCCACTCATTGTTCTGATTACTGCCGTCAGCATTACCACTAATAGTTTTACTTTTCGTCGTATTAGTAGTGTTGTTATTCGTTTTGTGTTTACATTATTCGTGCGGACAGTATCGCAACTATGATCATTGTCTTTCCATCCGGATTATTATTATGTGTTCACTACTGCTTACGATGTTACGGAGTGTCTTCATCCTGCTTTTCTTATTCTATGCATGTTTATGTTTTGTTATTCGTACGCTATTATCATTATAATCGTTATCGGTATTATTACGACTACTCTCTATTTCCTCAATATTGATCTTCTTATTATTCGAAGCATTGCCCAAACAATGTTTGCACTGAATGGTTTTTACATTGTTAAAACCATCTGGGGACCAGTGCCAGTTTTTCGTCGCCGTGCCGCCTGTCGCCGCCGTCGCCGTCGCACAGATTCTCCTTCCCAAAAAAAGGAAAAGGAATATATCCCACCCCTCCCAGGATTCGCCGTTCCCTTTTTTTCGCATTGCAATTTAGATACGACTTCGCCCCGCCGCTCATCCGAACTACGAATTCATACAATCCCAGGGGGGCGGTATCGCCCCCCCCCCCCCCCGCCGTCCTCTGCAACATACTCTGCGAACGCACTCGCTATTTAAACAACATCCGTTTTCCAAAAACCTTTTTCAACAGATGTGACGGGGTGCACACGTGCGCGTCGTCGCGCGCGCACACCGAGATCTTTCAACAACATTCGGCGTCGAAAAGATTTCAAAAACCAGTGTTCAACAACAGAAAACAACACATGGGGTAGCAACGCGGAGTTTCAAAAAACTTGCGCGCGCTCTTGCGAAGTCTTACGACAACCATGGGTTTCTCAACATGCTCATGAAATGCTACCAAAACGGCTTCGCGCGCGCATGTCGAAATCGTTCGAACGCCCTTGCGCGCGTGTTGCCGCAATCGCTCTTTACAGAACAAGATGACGAAGTGCACGCGCGCGCGTCGTCGCACGCGCATGCCGAAATCAGTCAAAAACCTTCAGCGCCGTACTGATTTCAAAAACCGAATGTTCAAGCAGCATATACACACGAATGGCTTCGCAACATCAATTTCCAAACAAGTTTGCGCTCGGGCTCTTGCGAATGCTTGAGAAAACCGTCGGTTTCAACATTTGTAATGGAATTCTGCCCAGCGAACCTCTCGAACCGCATGCCGAAATCATTCGAGAGCCCTTGCAAGCGTGCTGGGGGGGGGGGGGGGGCACGATCCGTGTCAAATATTACGGCTACTCTCGCGCGTAGGCCGCGCGCGCATGTCGAACTCCTTCCAAATCCTTGTCGCCGACGCGGGGGCGCCGTCATCGTCGTCGGCGCGATCTGCATCGGCGCCGTCACTGGCCGTGCCTTCGTCATTGTCAGCATCGTCACCAGCATCGCTGCTCTCATAATCGCGCCTACCGTTGTCGACGTTGCCATGATACGGCGCCCGCCCAAGTCGCCGACTCGCACTGCAATGCCCGCTGGGATATGCCAAGCGGTCAGCGCCATCGCGGCCGCGTCGGACGCGCCAAACTACCTGGCCGCTGCGCGTGCGAGCAGGCGCGGCCGCAGATATGCATCAGCTAAGCGCCAAGAATTCATCGCAATCGCCGCCGCGCGGTTCTTGCAAACAAGATTGCTGGTGGGTGGGTGGGAGGTTTTCAAGAGCATGGGAGGTGGTCAAGCGCGGTGCAGGGTAGTCAATTGGCCTGCAAGAAGGGATAAACAAATCCCCCCCGGGATTGTCCGCCCCCCCTTTCGCATTGCAATTTGCATGCGAAGCTGCCCCATCGTCCATCCTGAATATACATCCCAGGCGAACCGGCATCGACCCCCACGCCGTCCTCTGCAACAACAACCGCGCGCACTCGTTTATCAAAAGTCATCCGTTTTCAAGAACCCATTACAACAAGTGCGACGAAGTGCACGCGCGCGTCGCGCGCATGCCGAAATCCTGCAAGGACCTTCGGCTTTGGAAAGATTTCAAACATGACTGTCAAGCTATATATACATCACGGGTTTCGCAACGCTGATGCGCGAAAAAAATTGGCGCGCGCTCGTGCGAATTCTTAAGACAACCGGATGTTTCTCCACATTTTCATAACCTGCTGCCAGACGGGTTCGGCGCGCGCATGTCGAAATCGCCCGAATGCCCTTGCGCGCGCTGTCATAAAAATCCGCTGCAACAAATGGGGCGAAGTGCGCGCGCGCGTCGTCGCGTCGTCGCGCGCGCGCCGAAATCAATCAAAAACCGCAGGTTTCGCAAGGCTTTCAAAACCGAATGCCCCGACACCAAATCCGCCGACCCCGTTTGGGTTTCCGGGCGCGTCAGCACGCCCGCCCCCATCATCCCCCCCAGGGGCCCCGCGCCGGCAATGCGACCCCCCGCCGAACGCGCCGCGGGGGAGCGGAGGGCTCCAAAACTGGCCAAGAAGGCACCAAAACGCTCCCCAGACGGTCCCAAAGAGCCACGAATCGCCGAAATATCGCTCCTTGACGCCCACGCTGGCCTCCAAACGGCCTCCGAACCTCCCGAGGCGCCCCGCGATGCCCCCAAGATGCCCCCCAAGAGGGCCCCAAGAAACAGAAATCGCCACATTCCTTTTTGCAAACGCACACGCACACGCACACACGCACACACACACACACACACGCGCACACACACACACACACACGCGCGCACGCACGCACATGCACGCGCACGCGCACGCGCACGCGCACGCACACGCGCACGCGCACGCGCGCGCGCACGCGCACGCGCACGCGCCCGCGCACGCGCACGCGCACGCGCACGCGCACGCGCACGCACACGCGCACACGCGCACACGCACACGCACACGCACACGCACACGCACACGCACACGCACACGCACACGCACACGCACACGCACACGCACACGCACACGCACACGCACACGCACACGCACACGCACACGCACACGCACACGCACGCACACGCACACGCACACGCACACGCACACGCACACGCACACGCACACGCACACGCACACGCACACGCACACGCACACGCACACGCACACACACACACACATACACAACACACACACGCACACACACACAGTCACACACACACACAACACACAGTCACACACGCACACACATGTCGCACACTCGCCTCTACGGCTTTCAACGTCCAAGACGAGCAAAGAAACCTTCAATGTCGCCCCAGGACGGCCGAAGGGGCCCCCGAGGGGAGCCGAAAAGAATCAAAGAAAAGCCCACGGAGCCCCCAAGACAGCCCAGGAGGGCCCACAGATGGCTCCAAGAGGGAGTCCAGGGGATACCTTTTCGAGCCTTCGGCCCCAAGAAGCTCCCGGCCTGCCCCAAGAACACCCCAAGAAGCCCTGAGGCCCCCCCCCCGCCCCAAAGAGAACCTCAAAGGCCTCCAAGAAGCCCCCAGGACGCCCCAAAGAGGCCCCAAAACTTGGCCCAAGATGCGTCGAGGCGGCCGGGCATGGCCTGCAGACAGGCCAAGATGCCACCAAAAGACTACAGAAGAGCACCAAGAGGTACGATAGCAACAGCGAAGCAACAGGAGCGACGTCGAGCGCCGCGCTACGATTCGGACAAGCATCGTGAAATGCAGTCCTGGAGGCGCAGTAGTTTATAGAGGGGTCGGCGGATGTGGCGTAAGCCGATGGGATCGAAAAAAAGGTTTCGCAACGTCCGTTTTCAAAAGAGCCTGCGCTTGCGCTCTGGCAGATTCATCAGAGAAATAAAAGTTTGCAGCGTTTTCATGGAACTCTGCCAAACGGGCCTCCTGCGCCGCATGCCAAAATCATTCGAACGCCCCTGCGCGCGCGCGCATGTCGAACTCCTTCCAAATCCTTTATCGCCGACGCGGGGGCGCCGTCATCGCCGTCGGCGTGATCTGCATAGGCGCCGTCACTGGCCGTGCCTGCGTCACTGTCAGCATCGTCGCCAGCATCGCCACTCTCATAATCGTGTCTACTGTTGTCGACGTTGCCATGATACCGCGCCCGCCCAAGTCGCCGACTTGCACTGCAGTCCGCTGGGATGCGCCCAGCGGCTGGCACCGCCGCGGCCGCGTCGGTCGCGCCAAACTAGCTGGCCGCTGCGCGCGCGCCCTTGCGCGGGCTGACGCGGACGCAGAGATGCACCAGCAAACGCCAAGCACTCATCGCAATCGCCTCCGCATGGGTCTTGAAAGCCAAGTTGCGGGTCGACGGGTGGGGTGTTTGCGCGAGCAGTGGTGTGGACAACTCATTGCAAACAGACTCTATGTCATGTTTTTAATTAGATGCAATAGAATGAATTCTCCCCCCCTGGATTGCCGCCCCCTCCTTTCGCGCATGCGATTCTGCCCCGTTGTCCATCGTAAATATGAATTCGTAATATCTTGGGGGAACCGGTATCGACCCCCTCCCGGCATCGCCAGCCGCAAAAAGTACGCGCGCACACTCGTTTATCATGGAGCATCAGTTGTTTAGAATCCCTGGCAGAAAAATTAAACGACGCGCACTCGCGCGCGTCGTCGCGCGCGCATGCAGACATCGCTCAAAAACCGCGGGTGTCGTCAGAATTACAAAACCGAGCGCCCAAAACACACGCGCGCACACACATACGTATGTGTATATACACATACATACATACACATACATACACACAGATTGATAAAACACATGGTTCCGTAACAAGGATATTCAAGCTGTAGCCTGGCGAAGTGCCCAACAATGCAAATGTGAATGCAGGAATTGTGGATATCGAATTCGGTGGCGCGCCCTATGGGGCCGGGAACCGCGCGGGGTGCGCGCCGAAAATGGGTCGCGGGGGCGCGTGGGAATGTCGTCGCTGGGGCCTCAGGTGGAGCTCAGAACCCTATTCCTTCCTCGAGCTCCACCTCCAGACTCCCCTCGAATACAGAACACTCTCGGGATGCAGGGCATCCAGAGGCGTCGCAGACAGCCTGTGTTTCTGCCCCCCTCCCCTCGCAACGAGAGGCCCCGGTGGGAGAAACAGACGCCCCGGGCCGACCCCTGAGGTTGCTCGGTCTTTGGCGCGTCTCTCGAGCTAGAGAAAAGGGGAGGTTCGCGCCCGCGAAGGCTGTCCCCTCCGCGCCCGTGCCCCCCCACCCCCTGCTAGACAAGCGCGTTCCACTACTCGCCAAGCATCTGCTCGCAAATGGCCTGGATCCGCCGCGGCGGTTCTACGATCCACCACGCAGAGGATTTGCATTTTGCGGATGTCTGCGAGCAGGCGCTTTGCGACAAGTGGAGCGCGCTCGGTGACTTGCCCCCCGTTCCTCTCTCGCTTGCCTTGGGCCCCTGGGGGGGGGGGGCGCTGTTTCGCCCCCTTCCCGTCTGCCCGCGGCCTCGGCCCCCTTGGTGTTTGAAGGTCTTCTCGCGCGCTGGAGCCATCGCGCATCGGCCCCGGCCCCGCGGCCACGCCCCGCCATTAGAGCATCGGGCCTCTCAGCCGAGGTAGAGGTAGAGAAGAAGAAACAACGGCATTAACATCAACTTTTGACGCTCTGCGCGGATTTCTTGGATCTGCGCCGGGCCCCCTCTCTAGCGCGATCCACGCGTCAGGGGCGGCGCCGGGGGCGCCGCCAGGGGGGGCCCGGCGCAGATCTAAGCGCAGAGCGCCAAACGTTTATGGCCACGCCTGGCGTCCTTCCTCCTTTGATTCCTAGCATCGGGCCCCTCGGCCGAGGTGGGGGGCGGGAGGGGGCCGGGGCGCATCTCGCGCCGCGCGCGGCGAGTCCTTCTCGGCCACGCGCCCTCCAGGGGCGAATTCGTCACGACAGCAATATACAGGGGTCTACCGTTCTATATGTCGGCGTCCAAGCGAAGCGATGATGTGATGTTGTGCTCCTGTCAATGTGCTGATTGTCCAGCGACGCAATGCGAGCATTCGAGCATTGCATCGCGAGCATTCAAGTCTGCTAGAAATTGCAATGCGAGCATTCCCTTTGAACTGCAAACCTCCAGGCGCAGCGCACGCGGTGGAGAGTGCCCGTTGCAGACCCCGGACGCAGTGCAGACGCAGCACCCAAGTCCACGCCAAAATTCTGCCGCGGCCGATCACGCAGTCAGCAGGTCGCGCATGATGCGCTGCACCATCTCCCCCGTCTTGACCCGCATGTCGTCGTCCTTGTGCCAGCAGTCACACTGGGCCGAGCGGACCTTGGTGGCAAGCAGCTTGGTTCCTGCCTTGGCGTTGGCGCTCCTGTGGATGAGGTCTTTGATGGAACACCACGCGCGGTCAATGATCTGCGCGCCGCTCTTGACCTTCAGGTGCTTGCCCGACGGGAGTACGTGCGTCTTCAGCTCGACGTACTTGGGGGGGATGAGCACCCTCTTGCAGCCGACGATCTTGTACTTCTTCTGGTGAACAACGAGTCGCGAATGACCCCAAGAACACTTAATTTGTAAGAACGCGCCGAGCCAGCGTGAAAGATGGTACCGCGGTCCTTCAGCGAGCGCTCCGCATGGGGCGTCCACTCTACCTCGCGCGCGGCCCGAGGGCCAGGGGCACGCTTCTCCGCCATCTCAGGGCGCAGCCTCGTAAGGGTCAGCGCGCGCGGCCTACCGCGCTGCGAAATGCCCAACCGCTGCTCCACGTGACGGAGCGCTGCGGGTCTTCCAAAGGCTCGGGGCCGTCAGTCAAGTCCAGCTTGTCGAAAGTCGCCTCGTCGGCTTCCACGTCGGCCCATGCCTTCGGCCCACTGCATTCAATGGTCGGCCCCGCGTCCTCCGCGTACATCCTCCGAGCCTGCTCAACGCCAAATCCGCTCCACCGCTTTGTGGTTCACGTCGAAGAGAGGATGCGGGTGGTCGCGCGGGAGACCCCGTGAGCCTCGCCAGTAGGACCGCGGCCTGGCTCTGCAAGCTCTCGGACGTCGAGCGATCGCTGAGGATTGGGTTCTGGCGGGCAGGGGACACGTGCTTCTGGCAACCCTTCGCGTTGCAGCGGTGCACGAAGCGATCGCCCTTGCGCGGGCGAGCTGCCAACTCATCGAGCTTGCCGCGCCCGCAGAAAGGACGAGCCGCCCCAATCCAATCGACGAGCAGCTTGTCCCCCAGCAAGATGTTCACGATCTCCACGTCAGACGCCGCCAGAAGTTCTGGGACTGTGCGCTTACGCCTTGCTTGCTCGCGGCGCAAGCCCCTGCCAGGCGTCGCGTTCTTCCCCCCGGCGTACGGCGCGTTCTTCCAGTCCTTGGTCTTGGTGGCAGATGGGCGCCTGAGCACCATCCGAAGCTTGCCCTTTTTTGGGGCGACGCTAGAACGTCCTCCGACAGCAGCGGCGGGGCGACGGTAGACGGCCACCCCTGGCCCCTGCTGCGATAGCACGGGCGAGGCTGCGCGCGAGAGGCGCGGGCACCTGCGGCTCTGGCTGCCGACTCGGCCTAGAAACGGCTGCGGCGATGGCGAAAATGCGCGCGACGACCTTGAGCATCGAGTCTAAACGACAAGAAGACATAACAATGCGCGGCGATGGTGTCGATATCGCGGCAATGATGCAATCCCCGTGGAACCCCGCGTCGGAGCCCTCTGGGCCATGGTTGGCTAGCGGTGGGCCGCAGAGGCAAGGGCGCATGGGCGCCCGCGCGCGCGATGCCCATTCTTGCAACGTGCGCAGCATGCATAAACATTTCCAACGCACGCATGCATCTCCACCAACGGTCTGGACGCCCCCCCAAAAAAAAAAACAGTAGCATGCCTTTCCGAGCGAACAGCGAACTCTGCCACCAAGCGCAGCTAGACTCATCTGCTACGCCTGGCCCCCCCCCCGCGGCGGCGACCTCGCTCAGTCCGCGTCCGAGTCGATCGCCGCGACGCCGGTTGAGGGCTCAGAAGCAAGGCGGCCGAATGGAGGCGTGCGAAGGGATCGCCCATTATAAGTTGCCAGAAGGGGCAGCCGCGCTCGCCACCCAACGGGGCGCAACGCGCGCACCCTCCGGTCAACAAGCGCGCGATCCCTTTGACGCCTCGCCTCGCGAACGCCGCCCGACTTCTGCGCCCCCCGAGTCTGGGAATAGCCCCTGCCTCGTCGCCTTGTCCACGGGCGTCGCCGAGAACGCCTTCTGCTCGGCGGCCTTCTCGGTCGAGCCCGCCGCCCTGCAGGTGCCCTCGGGGCCCCGCTTGATCGGCGCGCGAAGCGCCCGCTCCTGCTCGACACTGCGCCCCTCCTTTTTGGCAAGCACGAGCTTCGTCAGAGCGTCGGACCCACCATTGGCCGCGCCTTTCTTCGAACATTTGAACTCCATGAGCGAGATGGCGCCTTCCTAGTGGAACCCCCAGAGCCGCTCGATCTCCTGTGCAGGGGCCCCGCGCGGCGGCTCTTCCTCGCCCTCGTTGCCCTCGCGGTCGCTCCCGAGGCGGTCGCGCAAGAAGCCGTCCGCGAAAAGGTCGGGGGGCGCCGCGCGGGGCACGTGGGTGCCAGGCTTCGCCCGCGTGGCTGGGGGGCCCCCCATCTAGCGCGGCTGGGGCGTCGGGGCCGCGGGCACGCCGCCCTCTGGCGCGGCTGGGGCCGGCATCGGAGCCGCGAGCAAGCCGCCCCCTGGCGCGGCTGGGGCTGGCATCGGGGCCGCGGGCAAGCCGCCCCCTGGCGCGGCTGCTGCGCTGCCCCAGATGTCCCCCGAGCTCAGCTTGCCGAACGGCTGGGGCTCGGCGGCCGCGGAAACGCCCTCGACGCCCGAGTCGTCGTCGGGCCCCTGCGGGACTTCGCCGCCACCCATGAGCTGTGCCAGCCAGTTCTGATCCCACAGCACGTCCTGGTCGCAATCGGTCCCGAACTGGCGGTGGCCCTCTTTCCACAAGCCAATGCGGCGCCTGCCGCCCATGTTGATGAAATTCGACTCGTCCAAGACAAAGAACGGAACGGGCTCAGTGCCCTCGGAGGCGAGGCGGTGGAGGACGCAAACATTGCCGTCGGTGTGCGCGAGGTTGAGGGTCACGTGCGAGCGCTTCAGATACGCCATGAGGTTGGCCAGAGCCGCCCCTGGGGGAAGGTCGCCGACGCGGCGCCCAGGAAGTCCTTGTGGGAGATCGTCGGGAAGCTGCCGCTGGTCGGGCGGGGCGTGGCTGAGTTGAACGCGTTCCCCATGATCGAGCGAGGCTGCCCCTGCGCGCATTTTGCGGCCCCCCAGCGGGCCCAGATCATCGACGCGCCATCCCCGACGTCCGTGAAGGACTTGATCGCCCGAGCGCGCTGCTCGTTCAGCGCCCCGTCGTCGCGCGCCCAGGCGCAGCTCTTCCCCCCTGGCTGGCCGCGCAAGAAGTCGAACTCCGCCGTGCTCTTCACCATGGCCGCGCGCTCGCCGCCGATCTTGCGCGCCCGCCGCCTGGCGAAGGCCAGGGCGACTGCGCGACCCGCGAAAAAACATGCCGATCCCAGGCTTGCCAATCAGCATGAGAGCAGCTCGCCCATCGTCTTGACCGTGCGTTCGAGGAAGCCGACCAGGAAGGAGCGCTTGATGCTGCGCAGTGTGGCGGGGCAGACAATATGCTCTCGGCACAGCGCCGCCTCGTTTGCGATGCCCCTCGTGATCTCTTTCGCAGGCGACTCTCCCATCCGAACATGATGCTGTTCTCATTGTTCAGCTCCTTGATGACCCACCAAAAGTGACCCTTATTCTGGATTAGACGGGCATGCTCCTAGATGCAATCGAACCCGTGGTCGACTTTCGACTCATCCATGAGTTCTTTCTGCTTGTTGGGGTCGCGGTGGTCGAACGTGAAATGCCTGATCTTCAAGCCGGGGAGGTGCACGAGCAGGTGCTACAGCGCCTTCGTTCCTGATTTCTCATGGATGACCCGCGCGATCTTATGCGCCTGACCAACGCGCGTGCTCGAGGGGCTGTGAATGTTGATATTGTGCTTCACGACGTAGTGCTTGGCGGTGCACTTCCCGCCGTCGCCCCTCGGCACCGCGAACCGCTGCGTGGTGCAATCGTTCGGGGGCCCCTCATTCAAGCAGAAAAGAAAGGGCAGGTCCTTGAATATCTTGCGACGGAGGTGCTCCAAGATAGCGTCTCAGTCGATGTCTTCGCGGTGGCCGGACGCGATGTCCACGAAGTGCGCGACCTTCTCCGTTGGGCCGTCCGCCTCGGTGTCAACAAGTGTAAACGGGAGATCCCCGGCAGGGTTTGTGGCGCCCGTCTCGCCCTCTGAGGAGATGGGGAAAATCAGCCTGCGCATGGCGAGGTTCTTCGCGACCGTGGCCGCCGCGATCGTCGCAGCGACGCGCGGCGCCGCAGGGGGGGGGGGGGCGCGCGGGGGCGCAGCGAGCCAGGCGGCGCCGGGGCGGCTCGTCCCTTGAGCCGCAACTCGAGCAAGCCGCAGAAGATGAGAACGTGGCGTTGTTACCACGAGTATGATTAATACATGTTGTCGCGGGGCACCCCCTAGCCCTATGGCTAAGAAGATGAGCCCGAACATCGGCTGAGCCCAAACAGCTACGATTACGAAGCTGTCGAGAAGGACATCGGCAGCGCAGCTGGTTCGTTTCCTCCTCCGTCGCTCGGCGCTCTGTCCCGCTGCGCCTGGCCTGCTCTCCCCCCCCTTCTCTCGCTCTCGCTCGCTGTGTTTTTCCGTAGCCCCCTTCCGTCGCGCGGCGCTCTGCCCCGCTGCGCCTGCTCTGCCCCCCCCCCTATCGTTCTCTCGCTTTCGCTCGCTGCGTTTTGCCGCGGCTCCAGCGGCCGGAGCGGGGCTGCTCGGCGAGGCTGCGCGCGGCGCGCGTCAGCCCCAGTCGTTCGCGCGACCGCGGGGCGGGCCGCGCTGCGCCGAGAGCCTCGCTCGGCCGCCCGAGGGGGCAGGCGGCGCTTCGTGCGCGCCTGGAGGGTCCGCCACCAGCTCTCCCAGGGAGCGGTGGCGTTCTCGAGCGCCTCCTCAGCCTCCTCGGTCTTCTTCTCAGCCTTTTCGGCATTCTTCTTGGCCTTCTGCAGCTCCTTATCCGCCTTCTCCGAGGAGCCCCGCGTCTCGCGCAGCTCCGCCCGCGCGCTCTTGAGAGCGGCCGTTTTCTCCGTGAGTTGCTCCGCCTCTGCCGCGGCGGCCTTGTGGTTCGCGGCGTACTTCTCCCTGTAGTGGTGGTTCGAACGGCGGGAACGCACGTCCAGCGCGCTCTCAAGGGACCTGCGAGCTGCTGCGCGCGCCTCCCTCAGCAATTTGGCCACTGCTGGCTTGTCGCTCAAGTCCTGCTCTCTCGTCGCGGCCCTGTGCGCCTTGTTGTTGAGCAGCTTCTTCCCGCGAGCCGGGGCCCGTCTCTTTGGGTTCCCCATGGCGGCGCGAAGCACGGGGCGCGGAACCAGTTAAACCTCGAGGAACCACTTACACCTCGAGCCGAAACAGGTACGGAGGAGGGGAGGGGAGCAATGCGCAGGATAAGCGGGATCACCTAGGAACGGGCCCCGTTCGTTTGCGAATCATGTTACTGCGGTGCTCTCCAGGGCATCAAAAATATCCCGGCAAAGCAACCTAACAGCGAAGCGTATCAACATATATGGAAGCTTTCCCCTCCAGATTCAGGTGAGAATCCAGTTGTAGAATTCTGCTGTTCTCGCAGTCGCAGTCGCAATGACAGTCGCAGTGGCAACGGCCTTAGGATCAAATGGAATCCTAAGGATTCCTAGGGATTCCTAAGGCATCCTTAGGCATCCATAGGAATCCTTAGGAAACCGTAGGGATCCTTAGGAATTTTGATTCCTGAGGATTCCTAGGGATCCCCAAGGATTCCTATGGAATCCCAAGGATTCCGAAATATTCGCCTGCCTCGGCCTCAGCCTCAGCCTGCCTCAGCCTCAGCCTCAGTCTCAGCCTCAGCCTGCCCCAGCTTGCCTCGGCCTCAGCCTCAGCCTGCCTCGGCCTCAGCCCTCAGGATCAGCCTGCCGCAGCCTCAGCCTGCATAAGCCTCAGCCTCAGCCCGCCTCAGCCTCAGCCTGCCCCAGCCGCAGCTTGCCTCAGCCTCAGCTTCAGCCTCAGCCTCAGCCTGCCCCGGCTTGCCTCAGCCTCAGCCTAAGCCTGCCTCAGCCCCAGCCTGCCTCAGCCTCAGCCTGCCTCAGCCTCAGCCTCAGCCTCAGCCTCAGCCTCAGCCTCAGCCTCAGCCTCAGCCTCAGCCTCAGCCTCAGCCCTCAGCCTCAGCCTCAGCCTGCCTCCTCAGCCTCACAGCCTCAGCCTCAGCCTGCCTCAGCCTCAGCCTCCTCAGCCTCAGCCTCAGCCTCAGCCTGCCTCATCAGCCTCAGCCTCAGCCTGCCTCGGCCTCAGCCTCAGCCTCAGCCTGCCTCAGCCTCAGCCTCTCAGCCTCAGCCTGCATCAGCCTCTGCCTCAGCCTTAGCCTGCCTCAGCCTCAGTCTCAGCCTGCCTCGCCTCAGCCTGCAGCCTGCCTCGGCCTCAGCCTCAGCCTGCCTCAGCCTCAGCCTGCCTCAGCCTCAGCCTGCCTCTCAGCCTCAGCCTGCCTCAGCATCAGCCTCAGCCTCAGCCTCAGCCTGCCTCGGCTTGCCTCGGCCTCAGCCTCAGCCTGCCTCGGCCTCCGCCTCCGCCTCAGCCTGCCTCAGCCTCAGCCTCAGCCTGCCTCAGCCTGCATCAGCCTCAGCCTCAGCCTCGGCCTGTCTCAGCCGCAGCTGGCCTCAGTCTCAGCCACAGCCTCAGCCTAAGCCTGCCTCAGCTTCAGCCTCAATCTCAGCCTGCCTCGGCTTGCCTCAGCCTCAGCCTCAGCCGGCCTCGGCCTCGGCCTCAGCCTCAGCCTGCCTCAGCCTCAGCGTCAGCCTCTTAGCCTCACCTGCATCTGCCTCAGCCTCAGCCTCAGCCTGCCTCAGCCTCAGTCTCAGCCTGCCTCAGCCTCAGCCTGCCTCAGCCTCAGCCTCAGCCTGCCTCGGCCTCAGCCTGCGTCAGCCTCAGCCTCGGCCTGCCTCAGCCTCAACCTGCCTCAGCCTCAACCTCAGCCTGCCTCGGCCTGCCTCAGCCTCAGCCTCAGCCTGCCTCGGCCTCAGCCTGCCTCGGCTTCAGCCTGCTTCAGCTCGGGCATTCAAAATATGGCACAGGACTTGTGTTCTGGGAGCACGAAGATCACGATTTGGCCCACAATTGGTTCGGGGCAATCAAAATATGGTACAGGAGCGGTGTTCCGGGAACACGAAAAACACGAAGTGGCTTACACTTGGCTCTGGGCATTCAAAATGCGGCCTGGGAGTGGTGTTCTGGGAACACGAAGATCACGAAGTGGCCTACAGTTGGCTCCGGACATTCAGAATGTTGCCTGGGAGTGGTGTTCTGGGAACACGAAGAACACGAAGTGGCCTACACTTGGCTCCGGGCATTCAAAATGTGTGGCCTGGGAATGGTGTTCTGGGAATGGATCCCTAAGGATCCCAAAAATCCCACCAGCCCTTTAGGGCGTCGGTGGTTTAACGAGTTTCCTCTTCCACCCCTCCTTCTTCCCCTTCGGGGAGGGGTTTACCCCTCCCCCTACCCCCTCCCCACTGACCTGGACACGGGCGGCCGCGGGTAGTTAGAGCGTTCAATAACGACCCCTGGGAGGGTTAAAATCCGACACCCCTCACGAGGATCGTGGCTCCTGAGGGGGGGGCTGAAATCCCACCAGCCCTTTGGGCGTGAGTGGTTTAGCGAGCTCTCTCTGTTCTCAACCCCTCTAACCCCCTATCTTCCCCTTCGGGGAGGGGTTTACCCCTCCCCCTACCCCCTCCCCTGGACCTGGAGAGGGCGGGCCGAGTGGGATCAAGGGGGTCTTTTTCAACTCCTGGGAGGGCCAAAAAACGACGACCCTCACGAGGATTCTGGTCTCGAGGGGGGGGGTAGTTTGGCGCCTCCATTCGTCTTTGAAGCGACAAACATTGATTTTACTACGGTGTTGGCCTCATTTTGGCCTTCTGAAGGGGGCCGCGCTCATCCTCCTTCATAGCAGAATTATTGATTTTACGAAAGTTTTGGCGTCATTATCTCTTTCTCAGGGGGCAGCGCTCATTTCTGCTTCTGAAGACGTCGTCAGAGGCCCCAAGATGGCCCCAAGAGGCCCCCAGGAGGCTCCCTAGAGGCCTCCAAGAGGCCCCCAAGAGGCACCCAAGAGGCCCCAAGAGGTCACCAAGAGGCTCCCAAGAGGCCCCCATGAGGCCCCAAGAAGCTCCAAGAGGCTCCCAAGAGGCCCCCAAGAGGCCCCCCAGAGACGCCCAAGAGGCCCCAAGAGGCCCCGAGAGGCTCCAAGAGGTTCCCAAGAGGCCCCACGAGGAGCCCGAACGACTCACACCAGGACGTGGGGCCCCAACGACTCACACCACGAAGAGCCCGAACGACTCACACCACAAGGAAGGGCCCGAACGACTCACACCAGGACGAGGCGCCCGAACTACTCACACCACGAGGAGCCCGAACGACTCACACCACGACGCGGGCCCCCAACGACTCACACCACGGGAAGCCCGAACGAGTTACACCAGGAGGAGGGGCCCGACCGACTCACACACAAGGAGGGGACTCATACCACGAGGAGCCCGAACGACTCACACATAATGAGGGACCCGAAGGAGTCACACAAGGAAGGACGAGGGGCCCCAACGACTCACACCACGAAGAGCCGGAACGACTCACATATCTGCAACGCACACAGACGCGAACTCTCGCATTATCTCTGGGGGCCCTCCCGTGGCACTGCAAACCTGCACGTTTAGGGGAGGCCTTCTTCCTGCTTTGTTTTATTCTTTTCCCTTCTTTGATGGGCAAGGGCGGGAGCACTTCAGCCAGCACGTTGCGTAACGCACGACGCGCCTACTGCGCACGAGCGCGCTAGAGGAACATCGGAGGTTCGTCTTCCAGGCCTGGCGAGGGCCCCGAACGACTCACACCACGACGCGGGCCCCGAACGACTCACACCACGAGGAGCCCGAACGAGTTACACCAGGAGGAGGGGCCCGAACGACTCACACCAAGATGAGGGGCCCGAACAACTCACACCACGAGAAGCCCGAACGACTCACACCAGGACGAAGAACCCGAACGACTCACACCACGAAGAGCCCGAACGACTCACACCAGGAAGAAGGGCCCGAACGACTCACACCAGGACGAGAAACCCCAAACGACTCAAATCACGAGGAGCGTTTTCTCTCCCTCCTCATCCGCCTCGTCCTTCTCCCGCTCCCCCCACAAGGAGGATGTACAAGGAGGCGGGAAGAAAGAGGAACAGGGGAGATATGCGGGGCCAAACGGACACACGCCTGAAAAACACGACGGTCGGCATGCTTCGCAAGAGTTGTTGCTGTGAGATGGGCTGGTGGGGATACGCGAAGCGTAAAGAATTGAGGAACCCCATTTTTTTTTGATCGATTTCCTCCACGATGGCCGCAAGAGGCCCCCAGGATGCCCCAAGAGGCCGCAGGATGGCCCCAAGATGGCCCCAAGAGGCCCCCCAAGAGGCCCCCAGGAGGCCCCCAAGAGACCCCCAAGAGGCCCCAAGAGACCCCCCAGAGGCACCCAAGGTGCTCCCAGAGGCCCCAAGATGGCCCCAAGAGGCCCCAAGAGGCCCCCAGGAGGCCCCAAAGAGGATTCCGAACGGCCCACAGAGGCCCCCCCGAGGCACCCAAGACGCCGAAAAGCCCCTCAGGACGACACTCTACTCGCCTGGGCGTCGTTTCTGGACGGGCTGGTGGGGATATTTTTTGTTTTTCGTTTTCAGCCGCAGGCGGAAGCGCCAGCGGCAGGCGGTCACGGTCGGGCTGCGGCCGCGACTAGGAAGCGGGCGCGCGCGGGGCCGCGGTCAGGCGGCAGGCAGCAGCGACCCAGGGCGTCTGAGCCAAGGCGTGCATCCAGGGAGGGGCTGGTGGGGATACGCGAAGCGTCTAGAATTTTCTCAGGATTCCAAGAAATTCCTGGGGCTGCACTTTCGTCCGGTTCCTTGTCCGGATCCCGCCCAGACCCCCTCTGGGGCGTCAAGATGCTCCCATTTGATCCCGCTAGAAACCTATCAGCCAAAGCTGTTAAGTAAGAGTGGATGCTTCCATCACACGCCGTTATTCCTCCTCCTCCTCCTCTTCCTCGCTCATGTTCAGAAGAAGTGTTGCGAGAAGAAGGCAGGCCAGGGCAAACTGTCTGAGGCCAACTTTGAAAACCCACTGCGCAACGGGAATAACGAAGAGAACGTGGAGGAACGGGAAGGAGAGGCGGAGGATGAGGAATACGAGTAACATATGATCGCCCCCCTCCCCAATCGCTGGAGGATGAAGATAGAAGGGCGACGAGGAGGATGCGACCCCGCCCCCGCAGTACGGCGCTAGCGAAAGCGCGGCCTGCTGCAAGGCCGCGGGACGTGCCAGCCGCGAAGCGGTCCCTCAGGAGACGATGATGATGATGCCAGCGGTGCAGCACTCCCCCCTTTTTGCTGCTGCGCTGGCCGCGCGCTCCTCCCGCCGGCGCTAGTGGCGCCAGGCGGGCCCCTCCTTCCGCCACGCGAAGCGGGCCTCGCCGCGGTGCCTTTAGACACCAAGGCAAAGCCCAGGGTGGGCGGGCAAAAGAGGGCCCATTCGGGCCCTGGGAGGGCTTTGAGCCCCGAAGGCTTGAGCGGGAGAGAGGGAAAAAGAGGGGCAGGCAGAGGCAGGAGCAGGGAAAAGAGAAAACCCAAGCCGACTGGGGAGGGCGGGGTCCAACCGTTTAGAACAAACAACTAAGACCCCGCCCCCACAGCACGGCGCTAGCGAAAGCGCGGCCTGCTGTAAGGCCGCGGGACGTGCCAGCCGCGAAGCGGTCAGAAGCGGGCCCTCAGGAGACGATGATGATGATGCCAGCGGTGCAGCACTCCCCCCTTTTTGCTGCTGCGCTGGCCGCGCGCTCCTCCCGCCGGCGCTAGTGGCGCCAGGCGGGTCCCTCCTTCCGCCACGCGAAGCGGGCCTCGCCGCCTTTGTTCTAGCGATACTGGTGCTGCTGCCAGTGACCCTGCACGCTGGCCGCCTGGCGGACTCTGCACGCCGGCGTGCTGTGTGGGCGCCTTGATGGGCGCCACCAAAATTGGGTGCCAGGCTAGCTCTGTGCAGCCGGCACCATCTATACTCTGAGTCGTGCACAGCCGGGCGCGGGCGCCGGCGTGGGCGCGGGGCCCAACTGGCCCTCTTGTCTGCCGACTGCCGCCAGGCAACTGGTGCCGGCGTGCGCGGCTGTCCTCCGTGAGGTTAGGCCTTGGGCTCATGCCGGCGCACTGATTGCTGGCGGGGCCTGACCTCGGGCCAAGGCCCGAAGATGCCATCGCTGGCGCTTGGCACAGGCCGGTGCCCGGCACCCCCGTCCGCGCCGTGGCCTCCAGATCTCCCGGCTCCCCGCCCCCCCACGAGTGCTCGGGGCGGGCAGGGTCCGGCCCCTGACAGAGGGGGTTCCCTGGGCCGGCGCTGGGGTGCGGGCCTGTGCCTGTGCTCGAATTCTGGTGCCGCGGCTACGCTGGGCTGTCAAGTTGCCAGCTGCCGTGTCTTGCGCTAGCGCCAGTGTGCCCGGCACGACCAGGCTTGACAAACAGAGCCGGCGTGCCAGGCAGGCTTCAGCATGGCCCTTGTCCGATGGCTGCGGAGGGCACCCACGGTATCCCAAGCACTGGTGGGGCCCCAGGCGGACAGGCCTGTGCGCGCATGCTCGCGCTGAAATATTGACCAGCGCCGAAGGCACGGGTGGGCGTGCCCTGCGGGCGCGCGGCTGATCTGCCGGCGGCGCGGGTGGTCGAGTTACGGCACTCAAGCACGCACGGCGGTTAGGCCGGCGGCTTGGGCTGGGCGCGCGCCGGGTGTGCAAGCACCGGCGGCGCCCGCTGCGGCCCCTCATCATAGGCTCTCACGCCTGGCGCCCTCGGCGCCGGCGGCAGCCCTGCTGGGGGCGCTGTCCTTCGCCGGGTTGGTCAGCGAGGTGTCCCTGGCCATCTTGCCGGAAATGCCCTTCATCGGCTCGTGCGACTCCCACAGGTAGCCGTGGAACGCATCCGACTGCCAGCGCCCGAACCGGCGCACCCGGGAGAGGTCCTCGGTCACGCGGTACATCGCGGTTGCCCCGCCGATCCTCAGGGAGCGGCTGCCGATCTCCTCCCTAGAGAGGCCGGCGGCCAGCCCCGCGACCGTCAGGAAGTGCTGCACCTCGGCCCTGCGAATCGGTGTACCTGACGCCCAGCGGAAAAGGGGCAGCCGTTCTTCGG
Organism: Prorocentrum cordatum; assembly: GCA_963575745.1. Lineage (NCBI taxonomy): Eukaryota > Dinophyceae > Prorocentrales > Prorocentraceae > Prorocentrum > Prorocentrum cordatum. Next base: position 65,795 of record CAUYUJ010002718.1, read on the forward strand.
TGCCCTTTATCCGATGGGGATGGTGAGCCTGGAGCCGCTCCATCGCCGCGATCGGGCAGAGCGTCGTGCCGGCGCGGTAGTGGTTCCTCACCGTCCCGACGTTGAGCTGGTCCGTCTTGCTGCCCTTGATGTAGATCACCATCTCGTCGGCGTCCTGGAAGCTGGGCGCGCGCTTCCCGGCCTTCCTGGGCTCTACGTCCTCCCCGTGCAGCACGCGCTCGAATCACCATGAGCGCCCGTCCTGAAGGAGGTACTCTGAGGCCCTCAGGAGGAAGAAGAACGCTGTCACAATGGCCGCCCAGATGACCACCGCATCCTCCTCGGGGAGCTTGGCTTCCTGCTGGAGAAAGCCGCGGAGCCACTCGAGCATGGCTGGCGTGACGGGCTTCTTCCGCTTGGTCTCGGGTCCCTGCCAGCGTCTCAGCCCCGCCAGGGTGCTCCAAAGGCGACCTCTGGGGAGCAAGGGGTCCGAGTAGCCAGCCACCAGGTGGGCGTAGCGCACTGCGAAGAGCTTCTGCTTGATGGCCCCCTCAGTCCTCCCAACGACCCGCGCGAGGAGGACGGCGAAGTTGATGAGCGCCTCCTCGTCGGCCAGGCGCTCCTCGCGGTCGCGTCCTGGGAGCCAAGGGCTGAGCCCCTGCGCCTGGCGCACAGCTACCCAGAGCCGCCAGCCCCCCTCGTAGCCCGCTCTCGTGCCTTCGCTGAGTTTTTGCAGCATGGCCTCCATCTTCTGCTGCGCGAACCAACTGGCGTAGTTGGCCCCGCCTGGCTCAGCACGGCCGGCGGGGGCGAGCTCCTTCCCGGGGTAGTTGCTCTTCCGCGCGACGCCCAGCGCCTGCGGCTTCACCAGGTTGGTCGCTGGCATCTCCTTGGCACGTCGGGGGCTCTTCTTACGTGGGCTCTTCGAGCGGGTCACACTCCTGTCCAGCTTGACCTTCTCTGCGGCCGGAGCCTCGCGAGGTCCGATGAGCGTGTCCTCATCGATCGCCCTGAAGCGGACTGCTTGGGCACGCCGACGATTCTTGTGCATCTCATCAGTGAGCGCCCCTCCTGCCCTTGCCTCGTCCTCCGCCGCCAGCACGAGCGCGGGCTGATCTGGTGCCTGTGCCCAGGCGCGGAACCAGCGCTTGGTAGCATCCCACGCGGCCTGCTCCTCTGGATCATGGCATACTCCGGCGCGCTGCGTGCTGGTACTGTCTTAAGTGCCTCCGCCACCGCGGCCAGCACCGCCTCTGCGGTCCTCGGTGGGAGCGCTCTGGCCGCGCCCTTCAAGAGCTCGTCCTCCGTGGAGCCCTGGGCCCGCAGGTGGGTCCACTCGTCGTTGGTCCCTCCCTGCACCCGCCAAACCTCCTGGGGCGTCAGGGCACGGACCGTGCCCCCGCCTCCCCCGGTGACTCGGAGGAGCGTCGCACCGGGTCCTTGGGGTCCTGTCCCCGGCCAGCGGATGGTGCCTACAGGCCCTTCCTCACTGTAGATCAGGTGCTTCACTCCGTCCTTTTTGAGGTGCCCGACTGGCTTGAGGAGGAGGGGGTCGCTGGTGGACTGGATGCGGGGGTCCCACGACACCTCGCCTTGCCGGTCGAGCCAAAGGTGGTCCTTTCCCTTGTCCAAGAGTGGCTTGACGCCGGCAGCTCGCGAGCAGGCCGGCGGCATGTTAATGCGCGCCAGGCCCACCCCCGCTTTCCGACGCCCGCCCGTGAGCACCTGCCTGGTCCGCGTGGTGGCATCCCCGTGGTGCGTACAGACCACCTCAAACTTCGAGACCACGTAGCCCAGCTGCTTGAGTGCCTTCTCGAACCTGGTCGTATCCACTCCGTTCGGGGCGTCCACGATTACCACTTCAGGGCTCTCACTGGTCGCTGCAACGAGGAATGCCTCCATCTCCCTGCCCTTGGGGTCCAGGGACAGCGACGCCATGAGCCATCCTGCTGTCTGGTTCTCCTCGGGTTCTGATCCACCGAGGCGTTTGAGGGCTTTCACGTAAGGGTTGAGGAGGCCCCCCACTTCTCTGCCCAACTTCCCGTGGAGCGGGAGAGGCTTCGGCAGCCCATGCCCCCGCTGGAGTGCTCGGTGTCGAAGGGCGGCCTCGGCCACGGGGCCCGCCCCCCCTGGGAGACGAAGAAGGCGCTCCTTGGCGTCTTCCAGGATCTGGCCCCAGGCCGCGGGGGGCTCGAGGCGCTTCCAGCCCGCAGTGGCCAGCGTGTCGTGAACCTTCTTGACCTCCTCGCGGGTAAGCCAATCGGCCACCTCGTTGTGGTAGGTCCTAACAAAGAAGGAGACGATGCGGCACCCGTGCGTAGCTTCGATCCTCTCCACTAAGCGGATCAGGTGGCGTGCGAGGGTGTTCTTAGGGCTTCTTTTGGTGAGCCACGCCTTCACATTCTGATTGTCTGTGACGTAGAACACCAGCTCACCTTCCCACTTCGGGCCCTGCTTCGTGGCCAGCGCGACCACCGCCAACAGCTCGACCACCGCAATGATCCAGTCCTCCTCGCTGCTCTCACCTCCGACCGCCTGGCTCAGGGCCTCGAGCAGGGGCCCGGCGTCCACGGCCATGTACTCCGGCGTGGGCGTGGCTCTCCCTGCGGTTGCGCTCCCCCAGTCGATGGCGCCAATCGAGGAAGTGGTGGCATCGCCCCCGGTCCACCTCGTGGTGCGTGCTGTTCCCGGCAGCGCGAGGCGTTCGCGTACTGAAAGCGCCTGCGTGAAGCTGGCCTGGAATGTCGTGCTCCAAGCCTCGGGGACGTCGAAAAGCATCCTCAAAAAGCATACAGAAGCGTCCCACTCCTCCCAGGCGAGCTCGACTTCTTCGGGCGTGCCCTTCGGCTCTGCCCAGCAGCTCGTCCCGCTGCTCAGGAGCCGGTCCAGGGCAGGTAACTCGGGGCGGAGGGCAGGTTGCGCTGATGCCCAGAACTGAGCACAGCCTCGCAGCTCTTGGGCGACCTTCAGGGGGGCCCGTCTTGATCCCCTGAGCTCCAGGAGGGCGAGCAGGTACTGGGTCTTGATGCACTTGGGCTCTGGAAGCCTAACCACCTTCGTATCGAAGTTCATGTGGAGGCCCCAGATCAGCTGCTCTGCGGCAAACCTTCCCTCGACGTCCAACTTCTCCTCGTTGACCGCGTCCGGGCCCCAAACCCGCTTCATGGCCCCGTCGAGCTCCTCGGCTGAGAGCCAGGGTCGGAGGCCCACCAGCGGTTCGAGGACAACCCCGTCGTCCATCAGCCACTTGGAGGCGTACTTGACAGTGTCGTTGATCCTGGGCGCCAGCGGCTTCCTCCTCTCATGCTCGCTCATGGCCGCCCAGGCGAACGCCATGTACTCGCCGGGGCTGCCGGCCCAGCCGAAGACCAGCACGCCATGGATCAAGATAACTCGCCCTGGCACCCCGACCTCCTTGCCCGGGAGCGTTGTCCCGAACTCCGGCACTGCAGCTGGCTCCAGGTGGTGCCACTTGAAGGCCCTGGCCACGTCCCGCTTCGCGACCACCTGTTGAACGCCCGGGTGCCTTGCTTCCCACCAGAGGCTGAGCCGAGCAAGCCCTCTGTGGAGGGGCTGCTTAGCTGGTGGGTGCTGCTCCTTCGGGGAGAAGGCGTTGGCCGCGCGCATGTCGTGGATCGGCCGGCCCTCCTTCGAGATGGTCCGATCCGGCAACATCTTGGGGACCCTCCCGCTGGGCGACTCGACCAGCGCCGAGGCGGTGAGCACATCTTCGACCTCGTCTGAGGCCCAGAGGACGACGCCGTAGCGGCTGTCCTTCAAGGCTTTCTCGAACATCTCCAGCGCGTGGTCCACCGCTGAGGAGTGTGACTTGGCCTGCGTGCGTGCCCGCTCCTCCGCGCGCCGCACAGGGACCCCCTCGGTGGCCATCGCCCGGAGGTAGGCGGCGTGATGTGGGTCCAAGGACTTCTGCACGTCTTCCCGGAGCACACCGCCCAACGGGTTCCCGTGGATCTCCTCCCGTGCATGCTTCAGCAGTTCGGCAGCCCTCTCTACGCTGCCGGCGAGGCGGAGGAGTGAGTTCCCCCGCCTCACTACTTCTGGCACCTTCTCGGGCTGGAAGTTGGGGTGGTCCGCGCACCACTTGACGTAGGCGCGCGCCTCCTCCTGCGCCTTCCCTCTGCTGGGGGCCGCCGGCGCCTCCTCCAATGGGGGCCCCCCGCAGCGACCTCCCCGCGGGGGAGACGGCCATGGTGGTGGCATCATCGGCGGCATGCCCGGCGGCCTGCAGATCTGACCTGGGAGGAGCGGGCGCCATCCTGGCGGCCTCAGCAACGGCTGGACTGCGTGGGCCGGGGGCACGGGTGGCCCTACTGGCTCGTCCTGGCGAGGCCTGGGCTGTGAGGGGCACCCTTTGGAGGTGGCTCGCAGCTGGGCACCCGACGATCTTGGCCTGGGCCTGGGCGTGGGCGCCCCCTCGGGCATTTCTGTGCTGCCGGCGTCTGCCCCCCCAGTGGGCGGGCCTCCGCTGGAGGTCGTCGACCTACCTGCGGCCCGCCTGGCTGCCTCCACGACTGTCTCTGCTGAGCGGCTTCGCCTCGTAGGTGCTGCCTTCTGGGGGATCGTGGTGGTGGGTCTGCCCTTCTGATGTCGAGTTGGGTCTGAGGGGGCCTCGAGGGCCTCTGGCGGCGGTGGTGCGCCTGGCGGGGGCCCCGCGTCCGCGGCGGGGGCAGGGCCTCCGCTGCCGCTCGCCCCGGGGGAGCTCCGAAACGGCTCCTCCCTACTCTGCCTGGCTGCTTCTGCTTGCCCAGGCCAGAGGCTCAGAGGGTCTGGGTCCTCTGGGATGGGTGGGGCTGGTCCCGCCTTTGTCCTCGCGTACGGCTCCTCCACTGCCTCGCTCTCCGAGCTCTCGACGGAGTCCGCGTCGTCGCTCGGGGGTTCTTCCTCCGCCTTCTCGTGCACGATCCTCTGGCGCTTCTTCGCGGGGATATCGCCCAGCTCTCCTGCTTTCACCATCTTGCGGGTTAGCCTTTCAAGGATGTCGACGTACTCGCTCGCGATCTCGCCCTGCTCCTCGTAGGGGGTACCAGTCCAGCTCCGCGGCAGATCCTCAAACATGGAGCTGATGCCCTCGATCAGGAGTTCGCGGGCTTTCCTTCTCCGATCTGGTCCCGTGGGATCGCTGGCCGGGGCCCCGAGCAGGTTGTTCAGGATGCACTCCGCTTCGTGGCACTTGTTCTCCCCGTCCAGGATGGCCGAAGGCAAGGGGGTCTCGTCCTCCCAGGCTGGGTCGAGCGGGGTGGCCGCACTCTGTCCGCTGGGGGGCTCCGAGCTGGCCCGGCGGGGATGCCTGGCTTGCGCCTGCTCCGCCTCGCGCTTGCCGGCATCCCTCGCACGACGGGCCCGGCGGCGTTCCTTTGCCTCCGCCAGCTGTATCTGCAGCTCCTTGATGCGCTTCTCCTCCTCCTCCAGGACACCCACCTCTGCGGCTTTGGCGGCTTCGAGCTCCCTCCTTATGCTCTCCAGCTTTATGCTGTCGGCTGAGCTGCCGCCGCTGCTGGATCCCCCGGCGGGGGCCTCGCGGCTCTGCCTCTGGAGGGCCTGGGCAGCGGCCAGCTGGAAACGCTTTCCTCCCGAGCGTGGTGGGGGGGTCCGCCTATTCCAGGCGACGCCAAGCTCCGGGCTGCCAAAGCCCTGGGAGCTGGCTCGGTCGGCGATCCTCAGCGTGACGCTGCGGTGGGAAGCGGGGGTGGCCTCATTGTGGTGCCACGGCGCCTCCTCGCGCTCCTCGTCCATAGCCTTCTTGATCCAGCGTGGTGCCCAGGTCGCCCAGTTCCCGATCTCTTCTCGCCCGATCCAAAGGATGAGGCGCTCCCCGGGTTCGACTCGATCTTCGTCTTCCAGAGGTGGTCATTCTGCTCCTGCGGTGTCCCCTTCGTCGGTGTAGGCGAACAAGCGAAGCTCCTCGGGGCTAAGGACGTCGTCGCGCAGCCACCTGCAGGTCATGAGGACGCTCTGGAGCTCGTGCGTGTACATGGGGGCCCCGGGGATTGGTATCCATCGGCCCCCTCGCTGCGGGAGAAGCACCTTGACCGGCTCGTCAGCTTGCTGCTCGGCCTGCCTGGACTTCTTGACCCTCCTGGGTGGTTCCTTCTCCACCTCTTCTTCCTCCTCTTCTCCTTCGTCTCCCCCAGGTTCGTCGCCTCCGCCGTCTCCTCCAGGGCCTGGTGGCGGTGCTCCTCGGTCGGGGTCTCTCTTCCTCGCTTTGTTGCGTTTCCACCCTCCTCTCTTCTTGCCCCTGTTCGCGCACTGCCATCCCTTGGGCCCCGCTGGATAGTCCTCCTCCGCCTCTTTCTCCATGACTGGCACGTCCTGGAGGCGAAAAAGAGGGGGGGGTCCGCCAGGTGAACCTTGTCGCCGGCCTCCGCCGCCATCTTGTCCCCGGCCCGCGTCGCGACGATGGGAGCTTCTTCAGGAGCCTCGCGGGGGGGGTCCCCGCCCCCGCGGCCTTGGCGACTTCGGCCCAGGCAGCGCACAGCTTCGTCGGGTACTGGCCGGCGTAGCGTGTGCGTCGAAGTCCGCGTTGACCGACCTGGAAGCCGAGGGTGCTCAACTCCTCCCGAAGGGCCTTGGCCGAAGAGGGGGCCCCGCTGGGGACGCGTCCTCCACCCTGCAGGTGTGGGGGGGACCGGTGTGAGATCTTGGCCACGAAGTTGTTGGCCTGGTCGCGCCCGTAGTAGAGAGCCATAGTGCCCTCCGGGAGGTCCTCGAAGGCTTTCCCGGTGCGTGGCTCGACGCGGCTCCAGTGGAAGTTCGCGGGCCCCAGCTTGCCAACGAGGTCGTTCAGAGGGCGCAGCAGCTCGGGCCCGAGCTGCGGGGTCTCCATGGCTTTGGCGTCCACGGCGAGACCTTGGGCTTGCACGCCCGCGAGGGCCAGCCGATTGGTCAGGCTCAGGATGTCCTTCTGCTCAGAAGGGCTGAGCGTGAGCCCGGAGGAGTTGTAGTAGTCGATCTGGGTCTGGGTCAGGTCGTAGGGGAGAGGCCCTTCCAGGGCAACGCGCTCGTGCTGATTGGTGCAGCGCCTCGCCAGGGAGAGCGCCCAGGGGTAGAGACCTTTCGGGGCCATCCAGAACGTCAGCTTGCGGTGCCGCTTCGCGGGCTCCTCTGGGGGCCCGAGTCCCCACTCGCACATGGCAACAGATATGATTATGGCCCCTGTGCGCTTCTGCAGCTGCTTGATCCTGGCCCGGTCCCAAATCTTCGGGTAGCGCCCGTCGCTGGCCGTGTTCTCGAGCATCCACTCCCGATCGTTGGCGTCGAGGCGCTCGCAGAGGTCGGCGGCGAAGTCCGTCATGATGTTGCTCTCGATCTCTGCCTGGACGGTCCCGTCGCCGTCTGGGTGCTCGACCGTGCGAGTCCCGCCGTTCTTGAGGCACCAAGCCGAGTGGGTCGTACATGGTGGGGCCAGCTGGTAGACATTCGCCTCATCGGCCCCGGTGCGGCTCCAGCATCAAGAAGGAACCGTTCTCGCACCTGTGGGTCGAGGATGTTGTGCTCATCCTGTGGCCCGGCCTGGGCCAAGGGATCCTGGAAGTACTCGACGGACGGGGCTGTCTGGAGCCCAGCGTCTCGCATCGCCTTTGTCCAGTTCCCAGTGCCCGCGAAGATCTCGCGGGCGCGGATGCCCCACGCGAAGGCCGGCCTGCGCAGGAGGGGCGCGAGGCCGGAGAAGTCCTCCTCCTCGAGCTCCTGGTCCCCGACGGCGCCTTCACGTGTTGGGAGCTGAGCCTGTTGCATACGTTTGCAGTGCATGCAGGGAGGTGGCCGGCTGGGTATCACAGGCCCCGCAACCTCCTCCGACCCCAGGTACATCTCCCAGCCCACCGTGAGCAGCTCGCGGACGGGCTTCCCAGCGAGTGTCCAGGTCTTGAGGATCTCCCCAAAGGCCCGGCCCCGCAGGTTGGGTCCCTGGCTGCCGATGGCCGGCGGCCGGAGTACCCTCATGTGGCCCCGGTGGATCATGACATGGATCTCCCTCTCGCTGGTCTGCGTCGGCAGGATGGAGTCGATCTCGAGCTGGTTCCAGTGGTTGATCCTCCAGACCCTGACGGTGGTCGTGTTGAGGGCGCTCAGTAGGAAAACCGCGATACACCTGAAGTCCTTGTCGTGGTGCGGGTGTTGGACGTCGTGGCAGTGCATCCTGAGCTCGGCTTCGCGCGGTGAGACGAAGGGAGGTGCATCTCCCAGCGCGGCGGAGGCAGTAGTAGCACCATCCCACAACTCTCGGCGGAGCTGGGCAGCCAGGGCCTTGACGGCCGGCGCGTCAGGCTCCTTGTCCTCCCACAGCAGGGCAGCTGCGATGTGGAGAACCAGACACTGCCTGAGCTCTGCGTCCCCCTCCTTGAGGCCAAGTCGGGTGCGCATCTCTTCATCAGGGTGGAGCTCGTCCTGGAAGTCGAGGTAGTCCCATTCCTGGTCCTGCACCGTGAGCTTCCCGCGCCCCACCCCAGCATCTTCGTCCCAGGTGGCGCCTCCGATGCTGAGGTCCTGCGTGCTGCTCCTCCCAGCCTTCGACCCGATTTTGTCGAGGGCTCGTCCTGCTTCCTCGGCGAGGGTCGGCCCCCCGTCACGGGTGGCCTCCAACAGGATCTCCTCCAGGCTCAAGGAACTTCCCTCTGAGCTGGCACGCGCGAGCCTGGCCAGGACGTGGGAGTGTAGGTAGTCACTGATGTCGCCCAGGGTCGCGAGGGTCCCGTCTTCCAGGATCTTCTCGATGATGTTCCATCTCTCGAGGGTGGCTGGATGCGTCGTTTCGCCGGTACCCTCCACCACGGGCGCGTGAGCATGGGCGTCCAATAACCAGTCCTCCTCAGGGCCCTGAACTGCCTGTCTGAGCTCCTCTTCGAGGGTGGTGGTCTGGATCTCGTCGAAGGCGGCGGGGGGGGGCCAGACAGCCGGCGAGCCTCCCGCTCGGCTGCCTCCCGAAGCTGCCCCGGGCGCCTCTCCGGCGCTCCCGCCAGCCCTTTTGCTGTCTGCTTCGGCCTTGGCCTGGGCTCGGAGCTGGGCTACCCGCCCGTCGACCGAAGCGGGGTCGACCTTGGCTCCCGACTTCAGGCCGCCGCGCCTGATGAGCTGCGCCTGCGCGGTCCAGTCGAGGCTGCCAAGCCCCTTGATGGCCTCGTGGGAGTGGGCGCAGGTCCCCGCCGCCTTGGGGCAGCCAGCCCAGGTACAGGCATCCCAGCAAATGACCTTCCCGTTCTTGTCACGGGGGGCGTGCTTGACTGAGCGTCCGATCTCGCTGGAGGTCAGCGCCTTGCCCGCTGGGTAGGCTCGGGCGGCAGGCCGCTTCTTAGCAGCAGCCTTCTTGACAGCGGCCCCTGCCTTTCCTGCGCCTGGCCCAGCTCCCGCAGGTGCCTCTTGGTCGGCCGAGGCATGTTCGTCGGCTCTCCCGGCCTTGGGGGTCCTAGAGGGGCCAGCATGGAGGTTCTGGTGAAGGAACCTCTGCAGCCGCCGGGCCTGGCGGGGGACACATACCACCTGGTAGTACCCGTCCGGCGCGTCGAGGTCGTATACGTTCGGGAATGTCAGCCACGCACTTCCGGTCGGCCCTGTAGGAGCGAGGGCGATGGTTTTGATGTCCTCCCGGCGCGGGTTGGTGAGGCCCAGGATGCGACATACCTCCCTCCGCTTCTCCCGAAGCTGTTCGCACCAGGTCGCGACGAGCTCTTCCCAAAGGCTGTGCACGTAATCCGCGGGGAAGGCCACGTCGTCCTCCTCGTAAGCGAGGCGCAGGGTCTCCAGGGCCCGGCGCCTCTCTGGCTCGTGCATACGTCCATAGACCAGTCCGAAAACGGTGATGGCGTTCTCGGCCTGCCTCACCCACTGGGAGAGGACGACTGGATGCCGGGGGCGCGGCTCGAGCTTGCGCGTGGTGGGCATAGTGTAGGCGTCGAACACCTCCGCTTTGCAGTGGGGAAAGTCGGCCACTGAGATCGACCACTCGGCTAAATCCTTGTGGTCCCGCCCTCCCCAACAGAAGGCGGCAATGCCGTGCGCCATCCTGTTCGTCACCGTCGTGGGCCAGTTCGCCGCCTGCATCGCGTGCTTAGCGTGCTCGCAGGCGCGCTTGAGGCCATGGAACAACTCCCGCCCAGTCAAAGTGCCGCAGACCTCCACATCGAGGGTGTCGCAGCCCCGGGCCAGGTACACGTCCAGCTCCTCGGCTCGCCCGATGGCACCGAGGGTGCCCCGCTGCGCCACCTTCTCCTCCTCGCCGGACCTGCGGAGGCTGTCCACCGCCTGCGGCAGCCGCATGTTGTCCAGATGTTGCTGCTCCTGGCCGTTCTGGAGGACCTGTGCGTAAGTGGTGAAGGCGGCCGAGGGTTCGCCTTCTCCAGCCCCTGCGGCATACCTACGATCAGGCTGCCCGGGGGGGTTGACCAATCCTCCATGCCCGTAAGCGCTCCGGTTGGTGAACATCTGCCCGAGGTTCGGGACGAGGCCGGGCATCAAGCCCGGTGGGGAAAGGCGCGCGGCTCCCGGTACACGCGCGCCAGGCGGGGTGGCCGGCGGCGGTAGGGGCGGAGCACTCGCTGCTGCGTCCAGCCCCAGGGGGGCCACAGGTTGACTGGGCTCCTGGCTGGTGTCTGGTCTGCGCTCGGCGTCTAGCTTCAGGAGGCCGTTGGCAAGCGGCGGGTTCACACCTTCATCTTTCTCGGCTCGAACGCGCTCCAACGTTTTCTCCCACCTATCAATGTGCGCCTGGTACTTGGTTCGCTCGTCGACTCCGCTGCTGCGCGTGAGGCGCTGGGTGTACTTGATGAGATGCTCCAGGACTACGGTGATGTCTTCGTCGTAACCAGCCGCCACACTCTGCAGCGCCGAGGCGTCGTCCCCCTCCTCGCGGGCCGCGAGGTACAGCCCCAGCATGGCCTCTCCGGTGCTCTCCTCTTCGTGGGCCTTCCCTGAGGGGCTACGGGAAGAGCGGCGGGGGGCCGAGGGGGCCCGGTCGCCTTCTTCGCCCAGGCCCCACCCAACGCCAAAGGGTTGCTTGGGGGAGCTGCTGCGGTCAAGCCTCGCCCAGTGCTTCTTGAGCTGCGCGTCCATCTCGTCCGAGACGGGCTGTGGCACGCCCTGGGCGTCGCCAGGAGTGCCCGCTGGGTGTCGGTACACAAGCAAGTCCCCACGGGCCCGAAGCTGAGCCCGCTGAGGGCGGCTGATCCTCTTGAATTTTCCGCCCACGGGGGCCCCGTTCCAAGGGCGCAGCTTCTCCCACATGGCGCTGCTCACGACGGTGCCGTGCACGCTGATCCCCATCTCCTCTGCTCCGAGCGGCGGGCGGTGCAGGAGCTCTTCGAGGTAGCCAGCGGGGAGCTTGCCCTGGTCGCTGGCAACAGGGGCGTACTCGACCCCCGCGGTCTTGAGGGTGAAGCAGATGCGCTCGTGATCCTCTGCAAGGCGGTCCCTGCAGCGCGGCTCTTCCACGTCTACCACGGTCATGCTGCCGTCTCCAGTGGGCCCCCCCCCGGGTCTGGACCTTCCCAAGAATGCGACCCGCTGCGGGCCGGCGGCCCAGTGCACCCGCACTCGTAGTACAAGGTAGTCGCCCTGCTCGGCCTCCTCGTCTGGGGCAGGACTAGCATCCCGCGGGAGGGGTACCTTCGGAGAGAGCGATGCTTCAAACCGGATACCAGCGGGCGGGCCCCGCGGTGAGGCTGGTGCGTCGCGAGGGGATAGTCCTGAGGCTGCATGCCCGCGATGGCTCTCGGGTCCTCGAACCCCGTCTGCAGGGGGAGTGGCTGCGGCGGGGGCGCTCGGCTCGCGCGCCCGCGGGCTGCGACTGCGGACTGCCCGACGCCTCGGGCCCAGGCTCGAGAGGATCCCGCGGCCCTGAACCGCTGCAGCTGCCTGTGCTGCTCTGCCTGCTTCTCCGCCCAGGTGAAGAAGGCAAAGTGGCACGCCCTCCGCGTTGCCGACCGCTTGGCGGTAGCAGGTCACCTGCGAGCACTTGTCGCGATACCGAGAAGCCCGGTAGACCTGCGAATGATGAGCGCAGAGGTGGGCGAAAGAGTTCCTCCCGTCGCTGGGTGGCGGGAGGTCTGACGCCTGCCCGTCCTCGAGGGGCAGGGTAGTCGGCTCGGCCTCCGCGGCGTCGCGGCAACCGTCTGGGGCCAGGGGGCGGGCGCCCCCCCGAAGTACGATGCCAACCCGAACTGCCTCGCATGGTTTGTCCTCGGCCTCCACCTCCGACTCGGATTCTTGATCGAGGACTTCTGCGATGCTCCCTGCAACGCCTGGCTCCGCAGCGCCTGTCTTGCGACGGCGGCGTCGCCGGCAGCAGAAAGAGCAACCGCAGGATAGGATGCAATAGATGAATACAATGATCTTCCAGGTGCCTCGCCCCAGGTCGGCGAAGGTCCGCCAGAGCAAGAAGATGCCGCGGCAGGAGGTGAACTTGGCGTGGGAGCCGATGTCCACGATAGCCTCAGAGTCCAGCGCTCTTTACAATGGACTTCCCCAGGTTGATCTCGGCAGACCACGTTGCGGCACAGGTGGATAGAGCGGCCCTCGAGCGTCTCCAACTTCTGGCGGAGCGCGCGCGAGCTAGCCCCTTTCACGCTCAGGTAGTCTATCCAGAGGCCCCTCCGGTCGATCCGCTTGGGCTCCGCGAGGTCGATCTTCAGTCGGGCAACGTGGTCGTCGATCTTGACGAGCACGTCGTTGGGTCGCCTCCCAGTCCCACGACCCTTCACCCTCTTGCTGTAGTACTCGGTAGTCGTAGCTGGCCCGGTCTCTGGCCCCATCCAGTGGATCTGGGTGAGGGCAGGCGGAGCCGGCGGCAGGTACCTCTCGGCAGCTGCATCGCCAGGCTCTCGCCGGCGGCACTTAAAGCACCGCGCCAGTAGACCAATCAGCCAGAGGGCAGCTGCACAGGGGGCCAGCAGAGTACGACAGATATGGGTAAGAAAGGCGAGCACCGCCATGAAAGCCAGGAAGATGAACGTCCACGCCACGGCAGGCCATGCGGCTCCGAAGACCGTCAGGCCCAGCTTCTCGAGGGCGTAGAAGAACCAGCCGCCGTCCTTGGTCAGCCAGCCCGTCTCGGCATGGGTGGAGAAGGCGCTCCCGAGGCTGTCCAGCTTATCGTAGGCAACCCCGCCCATGCCACTCAAGCGCCAGGCCCAGGTGCCTTCGCTCAGGGGCCTCCACCCCAGCGCCCAGACACCCCAGCCGCCCACCCAGGACTCCTCACCACGCGGGTCGTCGGTGGGGTGGCTGCCGTTGTCGACTCCTCCGGCGGCGTGGACGGGAGGCGGGGGCGGCGCTCCCGGCGGCCCGCTGTCGGGCGGCGCCTGGGGGCTGCCTGCGGCCCCGCCTTCCTCCTCGTGCTCGTCGATCTCCATGCCGTACTCGGAGTCATCGTAGTACGGCACGGTGTACCCGAACGGGACCTCGCGGGCCGCGGCCGGGCTGCCCCATCCGGCACGGGCGACAGCTGTGCTGAGCGGCCCGCGCCAGTCGTAGGCGGTCGCGCCGGTGGCCAGCGCGATCAGTCCGCGTGCAGAGCCCGCCAGCGCAGGGCGCCGGGCGGCCATGGCACGCACGTTTCCGGGCGCCCGAGGGCGCCCAGACCTCCTGAGGTCGGCTCCAGGGCTTTGAGCCCCGAAGGCTTGAGCGGGAGAGAGGGAGAAAGAGGAGCAGGCAGAGGCAGGAGCAGGGAAAAGAGGAAACCCAAGCCGACTGGGGAGGGCGGGGTCCAACCGTTTAGGACAAACAACTAACTCGCAGAGGTCCCCCAAAACGCAATGAAACCGAGGCTCCCGCCTAAGAGGTCCCCAACAACACACCCAAAAGGAAACTCCCACCTCAGAGGTCCCCAACAAAAAAACTCAAAACGAGGCTCCCGCCTGAGAGGCACCCAAAAAACCGAAAGAAATCCAAGAGCAACCCCTATCATCCTTGTAACTGCCCCCAACAACAAAATTATCCTGGCAAAGCAACCTAACAGCGATGTGTAGGAGCATATCTGGAAGCATTCCCCTTAAGATTCGGCTGCTGTTCTCGCAGTCGTGGTCGCATTCGCGATGACAGTCGCAGTGGCAACGGCAGTCGCAGTCACAGCCTCAGCCTCAGCCTGCCTCAGCCTCAGCCTCAGCCTGCCTCAGCCTCAGCCTGCCTCAGCCTCAGCCTCAGCCTGCTTCAGCCTCAGCATCAGTCTGCCTTCAGCCTCTGCCTCAGCCTCAGCCTGCCTCAGCCTCAGCCTGCATCAGCCTCAGCCTCAGCCTCAGCCTGCCTCAGCATCAGCCTGCCTCAGCCTCAGCCTCAGCCTGCCTCCTCAGCCTCAGCCTGCTTCAGCCTCAGCCTCAGTCTGCCTTCAGCCTCGGCCTCAGCCTCAGCCTGCCTCAGCCTCAGCCTGCATCAGCCTCAGCCTCAGCCTCAGCCTGCCTCAGCATCAGCCTGCCTCAGCCTCAGCCTCAGCCTGCCTCAGCCTCAGCCTCCTGCTTCAGCCTCAGCCTCAGTCTGCCTTCGGCCTCGGCCTCAGCCTGCCTCAGCCTCAGCCTGCCTCAGCCTCAGCCTCAGCCTGCCTCAGCCTCAGCCTCAGCCTCAGTCTGCCTTCAGCCTCGGCCTCAGCCTCAGCCTGCCTCAGCCTCAGCCTGCCTCAGCCTCAGCCTCAGCCTGCCTCAGCCTCAGCCTCAGCCTGCCTCAGCCTCAGCCTGCCTCAGCCTCAGCCTCAGCCTGCTTCAGCCTCAGCCTCAGTCTGCCTTCAGCCTCGGCCTCAGCCTCAGCCTGCCTCAGCCTCAGCCTGCCTCAGCCTCAGCCTCAGCCTCAGCCTGCAGCATCAGCCTGCCTCAGCCTCAGCCTCAGCCTCAGCCTGCTCAGCCTCAGCCTGCTTCAGCCTCAGCCTCAGTCTGCCTTCAGCCTCGGCCTCAGCCTCAGCCTGCCTCAGCCTCAGCCTGCATCAGCCTCAGCCTCAGCCTCAGCCTGCCTCAGCCTCAGCCTGCCTCACATCAGCCTGCAGCCTCAGCCTGCCTCAGCCTCAGCCTCAGCCTCAGCCTTCAGCCAAAGCCTCAGTCTGCCTTCAGCCTCAGCCTCAGCCTCAGCCTGCCTCAGGCATCAGCCTCAGCCTGCATCAGCCTGCCTCAGCATCAGCCTGCCTCAGCCTCAGCCTGCCTCGCCTCAGCCTCAGCCTGCTTCAGCCTCAGCCTCAGTCTGCCTTCAGCCTCGGCCTCAGCCTCAGCCTGCCTCAGCCTCAGCCTGCCTCAGCCTCAGCCTCAGCCTGCCTCAGCATTCAAAATGTGGCCCGGGAATGGAATTCTGGGAACTCGAAGAGCACGAAGTGGCCTACAGTTGGCTCCGGGCATTCAAAATCATGCCCAGGAATGGAATTCTGGGAACTCGAAGACCACGAAGTGGCCTACAGTTGGCTCCGGGCATCAAAATGTGGCCCGGGAATGGAGTTCTGGGAACTCGAAGACACGAAGTGGCCTACAGTTGGCTCCGGGCATTCAAAATGTGGCCCGGGAATGGAGTTCTGGGAACTCGAAGACCACGAAGTGGCCTACAGTTGGCTCCGGGCATCCAAAATGTGGCCCGGGAATGGAGTTCTGGGAAGTCGAAGAGCACGAAGTGGCCTACAGTTGGCTCCGGGCATTCAAAATGTGGCCCGGGAATGGAGTTCTGGGAGGTCGAAGAGCACGAAGTGTGTGACTGTTTGCGAAAAACGAGTTCGGACACGAGTTCGGACACAGCTCCCCGGATGCCGCCCCGACCCCCCTGTGGAGTCATCTGCTGCTCTCTTTTGAATCCAATAGAAACCTATCAGCAAAAGCTGTTAGGTAAATTATCCTGGCAAAGCAACCTGACAGCGATGTGTAGAAGCATATATGGAAGCATTCCCCTTAAGATTCAGATGATAATCCAGTTGTAGAGTTCTGCTGTTCTCGCAGTCGCAGTCGCATTCGCGATGACAGTCGCAGTGGCAGCGGCAGTCGCAGTCACTGCCTCAGCCTGCCTCAGTATCAGCCTGCCTCAGCCTCAGCCTCAGCCTGCCTCAGCCTCAGCCTCAGCCTGCTTCAGCCTCAGCCTCAGTCTGCCTTCAGCCTCAGCCTCTGTGCCTCAGCCTGCCTCAGCCTCAGCCTGCCTCAGCAGCCTGCTTCAGCCTCAGCCTCAGCCTGCCTCAGCCTCAGCCTCAGCCTGCTTCAGCCTCAGCCTCAGCCTGCTTCAGCCTCGGCGTCAGCCTCAGCCTGCCTCAGCCTCAGCCTGCATCAGCCTCAGCCTCAGCCTCACCCTGCCTCAGCATCAGCCTGCCTCAGCGTCTGCCTCAGCCTGCCTCAGCCTCAGCCTCAGTCTCACCCTCAGCCTCAGCCTCTGCTTGGCTTCAGCCTCGGCCTCAGACATAGCCTGCCTCAGCATCAGCCTGCCTCAGTCTCAGCCTCAACCTGCCTCAGCCTCAGCCTGCTTCAGCCTCAGCCTCAGTCTGCCTTCAGCCTCAGCCTCTGTGCCTCAGCCTGCCTCAGCATCAGCCTGCATCCGCCTCAGCCTCAGCCTCAGCCTCAGCCTCAGCCTGCCTCAGCATCAGCCTGCCTCAGCGTCTGCCTCAGCGTCTGCCTCAGCCTCAGTCTGTCTTCAGCCTCAGCCTCAGCCTCAGCCTGCCTCAGCATCAGCCTGCCTCAGCCTCAGCCTCAGCCTCAGCCTGCCTCAGCCTCAGCCTGCCTCAGCGTCTGCCTCAGCCTGCCTTCAGCCTCGGCATCAGCCTCAGCCTGCCTCAGCCTCATCAGCCTCAGCCTGCCTGCCTCAGCCTCAGCCTCAGCATCAGCATCACCATTCTCAGCCTCTGCATCAGCATCAAAATGTGGCCCGGGAATGGAGTTCTGGGAACTCGAAGAGCACGAAGTGGCCTACAGTTGGCTCCGGGCATTCAAAATGTGGCCCGGGAATGGAGTTCTGGGCACTCGAAGAGCACGAAGTGGCCTACAGTTGGCTCCGGGCATTCAAAATGTGGCCCGGGAATGGAGTTCTGGGAACTCGAAGACCACGAAGTGGCCTACAGTTGGCTCCGGGCATTCAAAATGTGGCCCGGGAATGGAGTTCTGGGAACTCGAAGAGCACGAAGTGGCCTACAGTTGGCTCCGGGCATTCAAAATGTGGCCCGGGAATAGAGTTCTGGGAACTCGAAGAGCACGAAGTGGCCTACAGTTGGCTCCGGGCATTCAAAATGTGGCCCGGGAATGGAGTTCTGGGAAGTCGAAGAGCACGAAGTGGCCTACAGTTGGCTCCGGGCATTCAAAATGTGGCCCGGGAATGGAGTTCTGGGAACTCGAAGACCACGAAGTGTGTGACTGTTTGCGAAAAGCGCATTCGGACACGAGTTCGGACACAGCTCCCCGGATGCCGCCCCGACCCCCCTGTGGAGTCATCTGCTGCTCTCTTTTGAGTCCACTAGAAACCTATCAGCAAAAGCTGTTAGGTAAAAATAGTTTCAGAGGAGAACTCCTCCCACCCCGATTCTTTCTCTTTTTACCCGCCCCCCTCGGAAGGGAGGAGGAGTTCTCCTCTGAAATGTAGTTTGGTTTTTTGGGGACAGTTACAAGGATGAGAGGAATGGCTCTTAGATTTCTTTGGGCTTCTTGGGGGACCTCTCAGGCGGGAGCCTCGTTTTGAGTTTTTATTTGGGACCTCTCAAGCGGGAGCTTCCTTTTGGGTGTGTTTTTTGGGGGCCTCTCAGGCGGAAGCCTCGTTTTTAACGCCTGGCAAGGCGTTGCTTGATTCTGTCCCGTAAGGGGATTCAGATTGGGAGGAGGAGGATGATGAGGAGGAGGAGGCGGAGGAGGAGGAAGAGAGAGAGAGAGAGACGATAATGAGAGAGAGCGGGATAACGGAGAAGCGAAATGGAGTCGAAATGAGAGCGGTTCCTTTCCGAAGCCTTTGAAGGCCGAAAGCGCTCCATAAGAAGAGGCATGATGAGGTAGACCCCTGCGGGGGGGGGGGTACCATATATAGATGTATGTATATAATATATATATATATATATATATATATATATATATATAAAGTGTATGTGACGTGTATATATACACACATATGTGTGTATAGACAGATTCTGTCCAGTTCCAGCGCGCAGCGCAGGACCTTGGGTGACCTTGCGGACGCGCCACTGCAGAGCCCTTCGCTCGCTCTCCTCCTCTTCGCCGATGGGCCCCTCCCCCTGCTCGCGCCGCTGCTCGTGCCGCCTCCCTGTCCGTGCCGCCGCCGTCATTCGCCGACATCCAACTCTCCCTCCTCCCTTCTCATCGCTACCCTTTCTCCTCCCCCTCTTCCTTGCTCCTCCTCCTCCTCCTCCTCCTCCTTCTCGTCCTCCCACTTGCTCCTCCCCCTCCTCCTCGTGCCACCCGTCGCGGGCGTCCCGCCTGGCCCGCCGGCGTGCCCGCGCTCTTGGCGGCGCCGTAGGCTGCGGCGGAAGGCAGGGGAGGCGGTTGCCTTCCTCGCTCCCTGCCCCCCTCGCTCGCTCGAGCCCCTCCTCGCTCCTCGCTCCTCATCGCCCTTTTTCGTCTTCGACCTCCGAATGGTTCCAGGTTCCTGATGGCATGTGAGTTCTCCGAACGCTGCCCTCCACCTCTGCCTCCGCCTCTTCCTCCCCCTCCTCCTCCTCCTCCTCCTCATCCTCTCCTCCTCCTCCTCCTCCTCCTCCTCCTCCTCCTCCTCCTCCGCCTCCGCCTCCTCCGCCTCCTCCCCCTCCCCCTCCCCTTCCCCCTGCCTCCCCCTGTCTCCTCGTCCCTCCTCTTCCTCTTCCTCTTCCTATTCCTCTTCCTCCTCACTCCTCGCTCTTCTTTTTCCTCCTCCTCTTCATACTCCTCTTTAGATTTGTCCGTATTATATGATTAGGAATATTCATATTCTTATGTATATGTTAATAGTGATGTTGTTAGTATTATTCGTATCATTAGTATTCGTATCATTATGAGTATTCGTATTAACAGTATTACTATCAGTAGTATTATTAATATTGTTACTACTACTACTACTACTACTACTACTACTACTACTACTACTACTACTACGACTACTACGACTACTACTACTACTACTTACTACTACGACTACGACTACTACTACTACGACTACTACTACTACGACTACTACGACTACTACTACTACTACTACTACTACTACTACTACTACTACTACTACTGCTACTACGACTACTACTACTACTACTACTATTTATTAATAATATTAGCACCAGTTGTAGTGATATTGATATTACTATATATTATGCATATATATGTATGTGTTAATATCTTATTTGTATTTCTGATGCCATGAGTCTTAGTATTGCTAGTGTCATTATCATCCTCATCCACATCATCATCCGCAGCATCATCATCAGCAACATCCTCCTCCTCATCCTCCTCACCATCATCATCATCATCATCATCATCATCATCATCATCATCATCATCATCATCATCATCATCATCATCATCATCATTCGTATTACTAGTATCAGTACTAGTGTTTGTAGGCGTATCAGCATTATTATGTTCTGCGTATTCCAATTCGCCTGGTTGATCTTATTCGTTGTCGTTTTCATCTTATTAGTCGTTGTATGCTAATTCTTCATCATAATATGACTCGTCTTCTTCGTCTTCACCGTCAGGATTTTCATGCTATTGGTCAGAGCGAGGGGGGCTGAACCGAACGGTCATTCACTGTCCCTGGGTGCGTGGCTGAAGTGGAATTCCGCGATGCGGATTATTGTTGTTGTTATTGTTGTTGTTGATGTTTGTTGGTGGTTGTTTGTTGTTTGTTGTTTGTTGATTGTTATTTCTTTGTTGTTGTTTGTTGTTGTCGTCGTCCCTCCCGCGACCCGCCCCACGACCCACCCGCGACCCACCCCGCGACCCACCCGCGACCCACCCGCGACCCAACACGCGACCCACCGCCGACCCACCCCGCGACCCACCCGCGACCCACCCGCACCCACCCCGCGACCCGCCCGCGACCCACCCCGAGACCCCCCCGGCGACCCACCCGCGACCCACCCGCGACGTGCCCGGGCGAGCCCACGCCGGCGCGCGCACCCCGCGACCCACCCTCGACCCACCCGCAACCCACCTGTCGACCCCACCACGATTTGTAACCCCGACCGCACCCGGCGACCGCACCCGGCGACCCACGCGCAAAATTTTCGGCGCCTGCAACGGCGGGGTTTCTTTGCATCGCGTCCAGTATGGAGACCCTGCGACCAGCCCGCGACCCAAGCCGCGCGCCGCGACCCACCCGCGACCCACCGCGACCCACCCACGACCCACCCCGCGACCCACCCAAAATTTTCGGCGCCTGCGGCGGGCTTCTTTTGCATTCGTTCCAAGTGGAGAGCCTGCGTCCACCCGCGTTCAGTGTACAAATCAACATTTTCGGCGCCTGCGGCGGGCTGTTTTTGAATTCCTTCCAGGTGGAGGTGGAGAGCCCAGGACCCACCCGCGACCAAAACTACGTTCACTGAACAAGCCCGCGACCCACCCCCCCAGCGCGCGCCCGCTCCGCGGAGAAGGGGAGGCGGAGCAGGGCGAGGAGCAGGAGGAGGAAGACGACGACGACGACGACGACGACGACGACGACGACGACGACGAGTACTAGGACGAAGAGGAGGCCGACGACGAGGGCAAGGAGGAGAAGGAGGGGGGGACAGAGGGGGACGACGAGAAAGGAGGGAGGAGGGGAAGGAGGAGGACGACGACGACGGAAAGGAGGCGGGGGGAGGATCGGGACGGGGGAGGAGGATGAGGAGGAGGAGGAGGA
>CAUYUJ010002719.1:0-86529 GCA_963575745.1 Prorocentrum cordatum
CCCCCCCCCCCCCTCCTCCTCCTCCGCCGTCGCCCCCGGAGGAGCTGTGCATGCATTATCTGCGCGGCGTGTTCTCGGCCGAGGCAGTGCAGAGACACGCCCAGAAAAACGTTGACAAGTGTGGACCCTTGGTCGCAGGTTCCAGTTTGGTGGCCCTGGCAAGTATAGGAAAAAACTGCTCCTTAGAAAACAACGTTGAACGTGACCTGGCTAGACTTCGGATACCCGCGAATGAGGTTGTCCCCGTGCCCGAACCATTATATGCACCGCTCGCAACATATAGAAAGACTGGGCTCGGCGTCGCCACGACGTGGACCCCGATATTACTCCGCATTCGATTTTGTGCTGCGCGGAGAGCCAGGTGACCTAGAGAGGTGCCTGCGAGAAAGTGAAGGGGGTTGGGGCTAGCCTTCCTCCCCCTCCCCTTCCTGCCCTCCACGCCCCTCCCCATCGCGCTCCCCCCCCCCCACCCCCCCCACCCAGCCCTCACCCTCATGCTCCACCTTCATGACATCAACCCACCCCTCATGCCCTCAAGCCGCTGCCCCAGCAAGGCAACAAGAACTTCGCGGCCTGACGCACCTACGACACACGGGGACCGCCTTCGAGCAATAGTGGCGAGCATCTATCAATTTTCCCTGCGTTTGCCATGGGGACGGACGGTGCGATCTCAAAAAAGAGAAGATGCCTTTGTGTGTGTTGCTGAGATGTTGTTTGCCTGCTACTGCAATTCAGAAGTTTCTTGACTGATAATCAAACAGAGACGGCAACCTCATTATCGCAATACTTCCTTACACATTAGTGGTTGAGGGTGTCACGCTCGAAGAGTTTTACGATTGGGTCGCTTGGTCATTCACGCACTCATCAAGAGGATATTTTCCCAAGACAGATCCATTTGGAAACGATCTCACTGGGTGGCGGGTGGACATGGCGAATGAGCCTCTAGCAGACGGGTGTAAGTTGGCATTTGGCACGCAAGCAGGCGATTGGAAATGGATCTAGACGTTTCACATGAGCTCACGGACATGATAAGTGTTGCCACAGAGATTTCGCAAGCAAAACAGGCGCCAACAATTCGTGCACCGATCATAGGCCAACTGCTGGCTGGAGAAGGGCAATCGCGAACGATAACATGTACAAACAACAACAATTGACAGTAAAAACGCTGAACGCTATCTGCTTGATTCCTGGGTGGATCATGGAAAAAGTTTGGGTTGATGAGCTGCGCTGCGTGTCTCAGGGTTTCGGCAGCCGCGTCGCGGGCAACGTGTTATTTTACTTCGCTCAGAACGGATATTACGGACATGGGCCCATTGCCGTGAGACTAGCAAACCTGCGGGCGTCATGCAGGGATATCGGGGTCAGAATTTCGCGCCGCTTTAGCCGAGGCCAGCGCCGGCGCCAAGGGGTTGAAGGAGTCTGGGGGGAGGGCCCCGCATCCCCATCAACCCTCTGGCCCTGGAGAGGCAGCAGGCCAAAGGGCGCGCATTCTGACCCCGAGGAATGGGGCCGCGAGCAAGGTATTTCTAGTTGGCGCGAGAAGTTCTCGCCGAACACGCTCGGTTTAAAGGGCGCCCGGGGTGGAAGAGCTAGATGGGGAGGAAAGAGGAAGGCGACGACGACGACGAGAGGGCCCGACGAAAAGAACAGGAGGGCACGAGGGGGAGGAGAGAAGGAGGAGGACCAGGAGAAAGACCAGGATGAGGGAAGGAGGAGGAGGAGGAGGATGACGATGCGTCTTGCTCTCCGCCCCGCGCAACAGGCAAATTTGTCGCGCTGTCTTCCAAAGCGGCGGATTGCAAGGGCGCCTGTGCGTTTGCCCGGGCAGCTTGCGAACTTAAATTGGCTGGGGTCGACGACGACGAGGCTCGACGCGTTCGGTCGGCGGCTTTGGGCTTGGCTCAATACCATTTCTTGTGCCGACAGGCTGGCAAATATCTCAGCGACGAAGAGTCGCAGAACATTGCGGCGAATGTGAGAATCACCCTCGTGAATTAATTACAATTGGTTGACCAAGAATTCCGAGGGCCAGGGCAGTCGCCACTTCTGGGCCCCGAAGCCCAAATACCACCAATTTCTACACCTCGCTGAAGATTTCGTTCTGACATTCAAGTTGAATCCAGCAAAAACTTGCGTGTTACAGGGAAGAAGACAACATTCGCATTTTCAAATTAATCGGGGAAGGGAAACTCTGCGATGCGCCTTCCCGCCCTACCCATTCAACCCCTGTGTTTTTGCATCGTGCCTCTTCGGTTTCTTTTGATTGGTCCCTGGGCCCGTTGGATCCGAGTAGCGGGTGGAGGCGGGGGGTGGGGCGGGGGGGCTATTGCTTGGATGTCCTTCCCCACCGTGGGCCGCATTGTGCAGCGGGCCGTTCTCGCGCCCCGTTTTTTGCAGCACTATTGTAAGAAGGTCGCGCTGAGATGGGCTGAACTTCGGCGGTCTTGACCAGTCGAAAAGCTTGGGGCTGCGGGGAGTTGGGGGGGGGGGGGGGGGGATGATGAGGTGGGAAGAGGAAGACGAGGAGGAGGAGAGGAGGCAGGAGGGGAGGAGGTGGAGGAGGTAGGGGGAGAGGGAAGAGGAGGAGGAAGGAGGAGACAAGAGGAGGAGGGAAGGAGGAGGAGGCAGGAGGGTGGAGGTGCGAGGAGGAAGAGGAGGAGGAGGAGGAGGAAAATGATGAGGGGGAGAGGAGGAGCAGGAGGAGGAGGAGGAGGAGGGGGAGGAAACCCAGACCAAAGTCAGGATCGGATGGCAGAGATCGGCAGGCAGGTCGGAGAGCAGCGTGGTCGGCGCCTGGCGGTCCGAGCTGAGGCCTGCACTGCATATTATATATATACAGTCCTCCTATACTCCTCCCCCTCGTCTCCGCCCGCATGTTCATCCATGTTCCCATCAGGCACTCTCCCCGCCGCCTACGCTTAACACGCAGCCTTCTCCTTCCTCCTTTGCCGCATCCACCTCCACCGCCTCCTCGTCCTCCATCTAGTCCCATCTGCCGTGCGTCAAACGGAGCAGCTCGCACCGCTCCCCCTCGACGCCACCTCGCCCACCTACTGCCCATCCAGCTCCTCATGCGCATATGCCCGTGCCCCCTCTCCCCTCCGACCCAACCTCCTCCACCTTCCTCCTCCTCCTCTCCTTCTCCTCCTCCTCCCCCCCTCCTATTCTCCTCCTCTTCCTCCTCTCGTCCCCTCCTCCTTTCCTTGCAAAGCCTCGCGCCGTGCCTCTTCCCCCGCCGGCCCCCGCCCGCCTCGCGCCTTTCTCTTCCCCCCCCCCCCCCCCGATTCCTCCTTTTTTTTTCGATGCAGCGCGAAGGCAACGACGCAGCCCAACATGTGCACGTTTGCCGGAGTGGCACGTGTATCTATATTTCGGCACCGGAGAGAGCCTTGCACTTCACCGGACCATATGCAGGTACATGCTGGTTCGCCGGAACCGTGTGCCCGAAATTCAGATACATCCTGGCCAATTGGATCTCCCAGGAAGTTCGTCGCGGCCTGGCGCCGCCATCGCGGCAACTAGTGGCTCGCACTTGCCGGCTGGCACCATCTCGGTCGACGCCAGGCGTGGATGGTCTTCCATGCGCGGCGCGGGCCGCTCGCAATCAAGGGGCAGAGGTATTGTGGCGAGCGAGCGTCTGGATGACGGACGGCCAGAGGTTATTCGTGGCGCCGGTGACGACGATGAACGCAGCGTCGTTCGGCCCCCTGGTTCGGTTCGCAAGCTTGGACTACGGAATGCCGATATCAAGGTCATCTCCGCGACGCTCAACGCCTCGTTCACACCGATCGCGCGGCAAACGACGTCCACGGCTCAGCGCGGCTGCATCTCTGGCCGCCGGCTCACGCCCAACGCCCTCGAGCTCGACGCCATGGCAAGAACGGCTTCTATGGCGGTCCGAGACCGAGCGCCCCCCACTGGTGGCGCTGGACTTCGGCCAGGCACTGCCCAGCCATAGTCGGGAGCACCCCTTCGCGACCCTGGAACATGGCGCGTTACTAGCAGCTTGTCGGTCGCTCTACGACATGGTCATCGTTGTTGGCCGCTGTGCGCGGCTCGCGCGGGACCTTCCAGATCTTCTGCGACATCATTCATGGCTGCGCGTTGTCTGGCAGTCTCTTTGCCGCGGCGACATCTCCCTTCCCTGGGGATCTCAGGCTCGGAGTAGAGGTTGCGCATCGGGAGCCATTTCGAGCGTTCGCAGATGATGTTGGAGGCATTCTTTGTTCGGGTCGACCATCGCTTCCTTCGCCGAGTCATAGCAGTTGGCGAGAAGCTCGCGAATCTGAAGCAGAACCACCGAAGTGCGCGATTGCCCCGCTCGCCGGCGCGTTTGGGCCGACCTTGGCCGCCGCAGTATCTGACTATCTTGAGCTGCGCATTTGCGGA
Organism: Prorocentrum cordatum; assembly: GCA_963575745.1. Classification (NCBI taxonomy): domain Eukaryota; class Dinophyceae; order Prorocentrales; family Prorocentraceae; genus Prorocentrum; species Prorocentrum cordatum. Next base: position 4,390 of record CAUYUJ010002719.1, read on the forward strand.
TTGGAAGGCATGTAAATCCGCCGATCCGGCGCGTGAGTTTCAAGGAGTCTCAGCTGCAGCCTCGAGGCTGAGCCTCAGCCTCTGGGGGGGTTGCCGGGGTGGCTCTGCCGGGGAAGGGGGGGCGCGGTGGCGCGGGGGGGTGGGGGGGGGGCGAGTTTCCTGGCGGATGCGTTTTTTACACCCTTCACAAGGATCGTGGCCTCCGAACGGGGTTCCGAACTCGAGCACCACCCCTCCCGCACCAAGAGGCTCCGAGGAGGCCTCCAAGAGGCCCCAAGGGGCGCAGAAGAGGCCCGCAAGAAACCCCAAGAGGCTCCCAAGAGACCCCCAAGAGGCCCTCTAGTGGCCCCAAGAGGCCCAAGAGGCCCCCAAGAAGCCCCAAGAGGCGCCCAAGAGGCACCCAGAAGTCCCAGCCAACCACGAGATCCCAACCAGCATCCATGAGGCCTCTGACCCACCACCCACGCACGGTGGCGGGATAGGCCGACGGCCACTGGATCCGCCGCCCCCTGCTTGCAGGGGTGCACGGCGCGGTGGATGTTTCAGGTTTTGGTTTTGGTTCTTTTTCTAAAAGAACTCCCCAGTGGGCTTCGGCCCGCCCCGCCGGCCACCCGTAATTTTCCCAAAATCCGTCTGTCAATGCATTTGTTGCCCCAACTTGGCCCAAGATGGCCTCCAAGACGGCCAAGATGGCCCAAGATGGCCTCCAAGATGCTTCCCAGACGGCCAAGATGGCCTCCAAGACGGGCAAGATGGCTCCAAGATGCCTCCAAGACGGCCCAAGATGCCCTCCAAGACGGCCAAGATGGTCCCAAGATGCCTCCAAGATGGCCCAAGAGGCCTCCAAGACGTTCTCCAGGAGAGCCCGAAGAGGCCAAAACCATTGGTTTTCCTTAGGTTTTTGAAGTTCGTTTGCGTTTTCTTCTTTTCGGCCTTCCGACGGCCCAAGAGGCCCCCAAGATCGCCCATGAGGCCTCCAAGAAGGCCCTATGACGGCCCAAGGGCCCCCCAAGACGGCCCCAAGAGCGCCCCAAGACGGCCCAAGAGGCCTCCAAGACGCCCAACATGGCCTCCAAGACGGCCCTGAAGCGCCCCAAGAGGGCCCCAAGACGGCCCAGAGAGGCCCCCAAGACGGCTCCAGACGGCGTCAGACGGACCAGGAACGCCCTAAGACGGCCAAAGAGACCCCCAGGAAGCCCCCAAAGGCCCCCAAGAGGCCCAAGGAGGCCCCCAAGATGCCTCCAAGAGGCCTCGAAGAGGCCCCCAAGAAGCCCCCAACAGACCCCAAGGGTGCCCCAAGAGACTCCTAACAACCCTCATCCTCCTACTCTATGTCTTCCTCTTCCTCTTCCTGTTCATAATCATTATCTCCCATGTGTTCCCCGAAAGCTTTCCAAACCGACTCGGGGAACTCATGGTCCGATAGCTTGGCCAAGCTCCAGTCCAACTTTCGGCCACATCGGCGTTTCCAAAATGGCAGGGGGCGGCGGTGATTCGCCGTAGGCGTCTTCGATAAATGCTGATCAGAGAGGAGGGGAGGGAAAAAGAAAGGGGGGACGAGGGCGAAGAAAGATCACATCAGTCGGAGCGCCCCGGATCGGCGGCACTGGCCGAAGGCCACTACAATAGAGGTTGCATTATTATACTTTTCCATATGGCTTGGGCCCGGTGCCTCTGCGATCACCTCCCGGGAAGTGCCTTGGGCCAAAGGCCGCTCCAGGGTGGCCGCGCTGGCAGCATCCTCCGCGCCAGTTTCTCTGAAATCCATCAACGACGTGACGGGGGCGCTCCCGACCGTAGGATATGTGGCTGCATTTTTGCCACTTCCTGCTCAACTACGGCAGTTTGATATTCGCGTCTTGGTGCGACTCCTTCGGTTTCGCTGTGTCTTTGCGTGGTACGTCGACATCTGTCTCGGACAATGGGGCGGCCCCGAGCGGCGCGCTGTCGCGTCGCCGTGCAAGTCTGCTTTTATTTCGCCGGGGCTGTCCACTCTCCCCGAGCGCGCAGGAGATCTTCGTCGTCTTCGCGTTGCAGCAGAGCGATGGGCCCCGCGCAGGGGCCTCGCGGACCTCGCGGGCAACTTGCCAGCGCACTTCTGCAAACTACCAGCGCTTGTCGAGTATCTGGCGCAGGCGACCAGCGCTAACAACACTCCCCCTGCTGCGGCGGCAGCCAAGACTCTTCTTCGCGAGCGCCCTGCTGCTCGGCGATTGGTTCAATGAACGGCCCAGAGCGCCCTTCTTCGCGATGTGATAGGCCCTTTTCTGGCGGATGTCACCGACCGCGACCCCTCGCTGGTCGACGCCATCATTCGCCGCTGGACCAAGGGATTTCCGCATAAGAGCACCGAGCCTCGTGGGCTACCGTGGGCTGCCCTTCAGGAAGCTCCGGTCGTTCCCCATGGCGCGGGCTTCATCTACGTTGTGAGGACTCTGCGGTGGCTGGCTTACCTCAGCGAGAATTTCCAGTGCTTACCTCAGCGAGAATTTCCACCCAAATTGGGCTCCGCGCTTGTATCTTCGGGTGCGAGGGATGCAATGATGAGATTGGTCATTAGCGGGCGTGTCGTGGCCTAGCTTGGGGCGTCGCGATGGCCAAGCCGGGTGCCAGGCGCCCGCTCCCCGGCGACGTTCTCGACCGCTGGGGGCCCCCTGGAGCGCGCGACGACGATCTTATGAACACCCAGGTGGCTACCATCATTTACCATGTCCTGCGGCGCCTCGATTTCGTCGTGCTTGGCGCTGCTTCAGGCAGCGCGCGGCGCAATTCAGGCGCGCGCTTGCCCGCCTTTCCGCTGGGGGAGTTCGCGTCTCTAGGCGGCCATTGGTCCCGCAGGTGTATCGTTTCAGCTGGCTGCTTCCGAGGTTTCGGCTGGCTCCTGGGATGACAAAGTTCCATATCTTCTTGACGAACTACCGCTTGGGCACCATGTGCTACATGATCTGCTTCCGCATCGCGCGCGGCATCCAGTGGCATGCGGCGAGCAGGATGTCGCCATCGATGCACCTGTCGGCGCTTGTCAGGTCCTGCTTGCACGGCTGTGGGTCCTCAGTGAACTGGTCGAATCGCGGGCGCGAAACTGGGCGCCGTCCATGTTCCTAGCGGAGTCCCAACGACTGGACTTAGAGGACTGGATGGTCTGGGGCACGGACGTGGTTGCTGACATTTTCGTGTTTCGCGCCTTCACGGGGCTCTTCTCGATTGAGTTGCCACCAGGGATGGATCGAATGGCCCTCAGCTCCGCGATGGTTCACGTGTGCCAGCACGACTCCATAGTCAGTCGGCAAGAGAGCTGCCTGGACATCTCTCTGGGCCCTGGCCTGAGCGCGAACTTTTGCGCCGCTGGGCACTCTGTCCGTTGCGAACAGCATCTTGCCTTCCGGCACTGGCTGCACTCGGAAGCTGCCGTGCTTATTCATGTTCGGGAGCTACTTCTTCCTGCGCGCCCGGGGGGCCGAGAGCTCCGCGTTGCACTGGCGTTCGGTACAGAGGCGGACCATTGCGCTATAATCTCGCGCAGTGAACTCTTAGCGCAGGACATCGAGAAGTTTGGATGCGCGGACTGGGGCCACGAGTACGCCTCCCCGATGAGATCGTGTACGAGACCATTTTCTGCCAGATCCTCCTCTACCTCGGTGGCGCTGTCTTCGTCGCGTTCATCCTCCCGCCCATCCTTGCATCTTAGTGCGCCTGTCCTTGCGCCTGCACTTGGTGCCCCTGCTCATTCTGATGCCCCAGCTGGGCTTCCACGACTCTCCTCCGAACTGCAAGATCGGCGTGATCTGGCGGATTGGGTCTCTGCGCGGGCTCAGCAATGGCCCCCATTTCTATTTACGTGCGCCGTGGGCAGCGAGCTTCAGCAGTGGATGGGATGGTGTGTTCCTTATGTCGCCAACTTGCTGCGGCGCATATGTTTTCGACCACTCTAGCCCACTTCGCCGCGACAGTCCAGCTCAGCACCGACAAGTGCTAGTAGCAGACCGACTCTCGCGATGGAGCTTTGCGCGAGTGGGTGGTACTCATCAGCGATCCCTCGTGCGCAGACACGGATGCGCATTCGCAGTCCTTGGCCGACTCGCGGCCACAAGCGCGTTGTCATCATCCGACGCAGGACGTTGGCGCACTTGCGGCAGTGGAGCTGGGTCGCCAACTTTACGCGCGTGCGCGAATCCGAGCAGGAAGACTTCCGCGCAGTGCAGAGGGCCTCTCCGCCTAGGCCTCCGCCGTCGCAGCTTCCGCACCTTCATCTGCTGCCGCGCCCCCTCTCGCCCAGATTGTGCAACGGGGTCACGGCGGATGGCGAGGGCCCTGATGGGGATGATGATCGAATTGACCGCTCTGGGCACGCTAACCTTACCGACGCCGACATCGCCCTCATGAGCGAATCTGCGACTGCCGATGGCGAGGGAACTGGCGGCCATGGCCCAACTCAACAGCTGCCCTACGAGGATAATGTGATGGACCCGTCGGCGTCGGGGTATTGTAGTGGCCTCAAAACAGTGCCGCCATTCGGGGGGGCTCCGGATTCGGTGATCTTCGCGGCTCTGTGGTTTCCTTTTTCTTCGATTATTCCTGCCCTCTTTCTTCTTTTTGGGGGGGGGGCCTGGAGCAGCCCCGGGGGGGTTGGGTTCGGGGAGGATTCTGAGGGGGAGGGGCATTGGGGGCGGTGGCGGCTAGATCTGAGGGAGGCAACTGGGGCCCCCCCGAAACATTTGGGGGATGCGCAAATCATCGAGAAAACGCCAGATGGGGGACGCCCCCCCCCCCCCTTTCCCGGGGAGGGTCCGGATGCGCTAATCATATAGAAAACGCCAGATGCCCCCCCCCCCTTCCCCTCGTCCCCGGCAGAGCCGCCCCGGCGACCCCCCTCCAAGCAGAGCTGAAGTTCTTGCTTAGGCTCAGGGCTGAAGCTCTTGCTGGGGCTCCTTGTAGCTTGCGCGCCGGATCGGCGGAGTTTCACCACTGTGGTTCTACTCTACCTGGCGCGGAATTTGCGGCGCAACTGCAAGCTGCGATCCGCCGCTCGAGGGGCGGACATGACGAAATCCCCAGAGATACGACGGCGGCGTCGTCTAGCGAGCTGCCTCCGGGCACGCGCCCACCTCTCGCACTTAGCGCTGCTACCTCGGACAACAGCAGTGGCAATGGAGACTTTGACGCAGTCATGGCAGGACATGGGTTCGGCGCTCCTGACGGTTCTCTGGGAGGGGCGGCCGCCGCTCTGGCTGGTGACGTGTCGGTTAGTTTTCCGACGGTGGAGGGGGCTGTCCCCGCGACCGCGCCAGAAGATCGGCGTGGTCATAGCGATTCTCAGGGTGGCCCACAGTGTGGTACGCCGGGTGAAACTCCGACGGCAGCGGGGGCCTTCCCCGCGTCCGCACGCGGAGAACAGCCTCTTGCAGAACGAGGCGCTGGTGGAGTTCACTCTGGCATGTCGGTTGGAAGCCCGGCGGCGGCGGGGGCCTTCCCCGCGACCGCGCAGGTGCATGAGCCTCCTGCTGCTGATGCACATGCTGAAGAGCAGCACTTTGATATGTCGGTTGGAAACCAGACGGCGGCGGGGGCTTCCCCCGCGACCGCGCAAGTGCAAGGGCCATTTTCAGCTGACGCCCCTGTTGAAGCACACGCTGGTCCATGTAATTTGTCGGCTGGAAGTCCGACGGCGGCGGGGGCCTTCCCCGCGATCGCTCGAGGGCTACGGCCTCGTGATGGCGGTCCACCTGGTGAAGGTCTCTCGCTTGCGCCGGTTGGTTGCCCGACCGCGGTGGGGGCCTTCCCCGCGACCGCGCCCCAGAGCTTGCTGATGGCGCTGCGCATCTTAGGAACGGCAGTCTCTGAGGCTGTTCACTCGGCGCTGCAATGCGATGACGCCCCCGCCCTGGCTCTCTCGGGTGCGCCCACGCCCGTTCAGATGCGCGCAGCGGTCCAGTATTTGGACAACGCCTACTCGCTCAGTGCTGACCAGCAAGGGATGGTTATGTGAATGCTGAACAACCCAGGCTTTGTTGCTCGAAGCCTCTTCCAGCTCGCCGGGGCGCCGTTCACCGACGTTCGCGGGTGTTGCGGTGTTCCAGTTCCAGAGGGCTCATACGACGAGGACTTACGCATGACTGCAGCCGCCGACAAGGAGCTCGCTGGCGATGATGACGATTTGCAGGCTGTCCTTCTCCTTGACCACAGCGAGGACGGCTTGGGTGAGGATGATGTTGAGGGGTTGGCATTCCCAGAGTTGATTGCAGCTGCGTGAGCGGGCGATCGCCTGGCTGGCCCTGACGATCACTCCGGCGAGCGGGAATTCGCTGACGGTAAGGGAGCTTTCCTGATGGATGAGCACGACATGACAGAGACGCACCAGCACATCCCCGTTGCGTCCAATGAGCAGGTCTCAAGCTATGGCGGCTACAATGGCCTGGCGTCTGCGACCACCGAGACTTTCCAAGCGCGGGCAACCGCGACTTTGCTGATGATGCTGCGTGCTGAAGCTGATCGTCAGCCTGGCTTCCCCGCTTACCTCGACGGCATTGCCGTCGCCGTCCCTTCTGACGAGGCTGACGGCGTTTACGACTTCGACGACGCGTCCGAGGAGCTGGCGGAGAACGGCTCCGAGGCCCTGAGGGCAGCCCCCGCGGCCGCCTCGGGCGGTGGCGAACGCGCTATCCAAGGAGGAAGGTGGACGGTGCGCCTCCCTATGGCGTTGGATCCTCCTCCTCTTCCTCCTCATCAGCATCATCAGCATCACCAGCAGCAGCAGCAGCAGCATCATCATCATCATCATCATCATCATCATCATCATCATCATCATCATCATCATCATCATCATCATCATCATCATCATCATCATCATCATCGCCATCATCATCAGCATCATCATCAGCATCGTCATCATCCTCATCATCATCCTCATCATCTTCACCATCCGTGAAGGAGGCATCCGACGACGAGACGCTGGACAGCCTCGAGCCGTTCCCACAGCAACAGGCCCATGACATGGAGCCCTTAGAGCATTTCGCCCAGGACACGGGAACCTTAGAGGATTTCGCCGCCCTGCCAAAGGGATCCAGGGTCGCTGGGCACTTAGGGGATGCACCCACGGACGTTCCCACCGTGCTCCACGTGGACGACGACGAGAACAGTCAGGCGCAGGGGCAACGTCAGGGGGGATAGGCTCAGGTAGGGACGCATCGACTCCCAATCGCTGATTCATTGCCGATGGGGGCCCGATGGCCCACCCAAACCAGGAACATGCGGATTCAGCACTGGGGGCACATTGCTGCCGATCCATCCGATATGTATCGCGAAATCCAGCTCGATGCATCTCCCCCTGAGCTGGCCCCCCGTAGCGTTTCCCCTCACAGGCGCTACTGATGAAGTCCCTCGGCGAGGCCTACAACGTCGTGCAGGTCTCCAGCGGCCGAGAGTGCATGGACTACCTTGAGGAGTGCGCCGTGATGCCCGACCTGGTGCTGCTGGACGTCGTGATGCCCAGCATGAGCGGCATCGAGGTGCTGGCCGCGATTCGGGAGTCCCATTCGATGATCAGCCTCCCCGTGGTGATGACATTTGCTGGCAGCTCCGCGGCCAGTGTCGTCAAGGGAATAGAGAACGGCTGCAACGACTGGGTCCACAAGCCGTTCGACTGCGCGGAGCTCCTGGCGCGGGTGAAGTCGCAGATACGCCACAAGGGCCTCGTACAGGAACGGCTAGGGGAGTGCGTCCACCGCGACGTGCTGAGGGCCGCGGTGCTCGCCATGATACTACAAAGCAACAGTCACACGAAAAACACGGAAACGGGTCCCGAGATTTCTCGCCGTTCTCGGTCACAGGGGCCCTCCACGGACCCCCGGGATTGTCAGATCTGTTCCTTGGGAGGGCGCCCAGGGGCCCAGGGGTCCAGGACCCGTTTCCCTCTGGGCCCGCCGCCTCCGTGCCGAGGTGCCCGATTCTTTGTTGCAGCAGCTGCTCGACCAGGCGGGAGTGCCAAAGGCAGCGGCTGGCCAGAGGCGGAAGCAGGTCCGGAGGCGCCCCGCCAGCGAGGCGCCCGTCGGACGCCACGGCACGCCTCGGCGAAAGGGCGCTGATGAGGAGCTGACGGCAGATGCCGCGGTCGCGGCCAGCGCTGCCAAGGTCAGGGACAACGTTAGGGGGGGGGGGGATGGGCTCAGGGTGGACGCGTCGACCCCCAATCGACGATAAGGGGCCCGATAGCCCACCCGCCCAGGAACGTACGGATTCGCTGTCGAGGGCGTATCGAAGATCCGTCGGCGATGCATCGTCCATTCCAGATCGATGTTTCCACCCTCCGAGCCAGTTGTCCCCTATCGTTGGCCCTCGCAAGGCGGAGGTGGAACAGCTTCGGAGCCATGCCAAATCTCTCAAGCAGAAGCAGCTGGAGGAAGACAGGAGCCTGGCGAGGGTGCAGGAGAGGCTGGACCAGTCTCACAGCCAGAAGCAGGGGCTGGAGAGGGAGGTAAAAGAGCTGCAGGGCCGCATCGAGAAGCTTCGGCTCGAGAAGTACAGGAGCGAGCAGTCGCGGCTTGAGCCAGAGGTGACCACCGTGCCAGAACCGACGGTGGCAGAGGCGTGGTCGTCTTCCCCGGCACCAGCGGTGGAGGTGACCGCTGCGGAGCCAGCGACGACCCCTGCTGCGACAACCTTGGCGAACGTGACTGCAGCCATTTCCAAGGCACTTAAGGCGCTGCCAGGTGGCCGGCTTGAGCGACACGATGCCCAGGTCGTGATGCAGCTCTCTCACCTGGCACTGGAGGCTCGGCTGAAGGAGCGGACCGTGGAAGACCTGAGGGCAAAGCTGCAGCAGCAGTCGGCGCTGCTGTATGACACGGAAGAGAGATGTCGGTGGTTGGAGCATACTTTGAGACGGATGCGCCTCGACTCGGCACTGCTTGGCGAGCGCATGGTCGGTGGCCCGATGACTTCCCCAGCGGCAGCGCCCCTAGGTGCTTAGCCTGCAGGAGCGAGGCGTCGGGCACTGTCCCAAGCTCCCAGGGGATGGCGGAAGCGTGAGAGGCGCGTGCTGCAGCTGTCAATATTTTCATAGTCAGTGGCCTTCGGCTGGAGCAGACCTTCAAACGGATGCCCTGTACTCGGTCATGCGTGGCGTGCGCATGGACGGTGGCCTCACGCGCTCCGCGGCGGCAGGGACCCCGTGTGTTTAGCCTGCAGTTGCGAGACGTCGGGTATCCGGGCGTTCCCTCTGCACCGCTGCCCCGATTTCCCAGGAGATGCCAGAGGTGTGAGAGGTACGTCCTCGCCGCGTGTCGTCCATATTTTCATTATATCGAAGACGCCAGCGACGAATCACCGCCGCCCCAAACCGTCTGGAAACACCTGTGCGGTGAAATGTAGAAGATGCAGCTATGCTTGTGGACTGCGTAATTCCCCATGCGCTTTGGGATAGCACTGTGGAGAAGCCCTCCGCGGTCATGTGTGGGCTCTCTTGGGGCTTTATCTGGGTCAGTTGGGCCTTCTCGGGGACTTCTTGGGTCCTTCCTGGGCCGTCTCAGGGTGCTCTCGGGCCGTCTGGCGCCTTCGGAGACAACCTTAGGTGGCTACCTGAACAGCTTGGGGACCTACTGCTGGGTCTTTAGGGCTGTCTTGGGACTCTGTTGGGCCGCCCAGGGGCCCTCTCACATTCGGCCGTCTTGGGTCTCTCTTGGACGCCTCTTGGGGGGCCGTCTTGGGGCGATCTTGAGGACCTCTTGGGCAGCCTTGGGCTTCGAAAGCCCGTAAAGGCTAGAACACGAAAACAGCCGAAACACCCGAAGAGTGTTTGGCGTGTCGCGTATCCCCACCAGCCTTTGTAGCTTGTTTGTTACGTCTTGCGGACGGCGTTCGGCACTTCCGATGCGCTCGCGATCAAAAAGTATCCCCACCAGCCCATCCAGAAGCGATGCTCATGAGAGTTGAGAGTTGCCTGGATGATGAGGTTGGCGGAGAGGAGGAGGAGGAGGAGGAGGAGGAGGAGGAGGAGGAAACCCAGGAGGAGCAGGAGGAAAAAGAGGACCAGGAGGAGGAGGAAGAGGAGGAGGAGGAGGAGGAGGAGGAAGGGGAGAGGAGGAGAAGGAGGGTCAATGTTTGGCATCTCTTATTGTGAGGGCCTCTCGGAGGACTCTTAGGGTTATCTTGGAGTGTAAGTTTGGGCCCTCTTGGGGCTTGCTTGAGACTTTCTCGGGGACCTATTTGGGGTCGTTTGGGGGGGGCGTTGGGGCCCTGATGGGTATTTTCTCAGGTGGTGTCTTGGGGCACTCTCGGAGCGATCTTGTGCGCGCTGGTTCAAAACGGGGGGGGGGGGGCTAATTCGGGTCTCCCCCCCTCCCCCCCCTCGGCGGCCGCAGAAAGCTTTCTTGGGGCGTCATTGAGCGCCGCATGAGGGCTTCTTGGGCCGCCTTGGACCCCTCTTTGGCTCTTCTTCTGGCTCCCTGGGGCCATCGTGGGGCCAGACTGAGGCCTCAGAAGCCCATAGGCGGCGAAAAGGAGAGAAGGCAAAAACCTTATCTTGATCGTAGGTTTTGAACGATGTTGGTCTCTTGGGAGGTTCCCTGGGAGGCCCCGAGAGCCTTTGGAGCCGTCATGGGGCCTCTCAGAGGTACGCCAGAGGCTATTGAGACCCATCTCCCGCTCTCGTGGAGGCCACCTCGTGGCAGCATTCGGGGTCCCTCTGGGAGCTGTCTTGGGCCCCGGAGTGCCGCCTGACACCTCGCGGGCGGGGCGCCCAGACCCAGGGGAGGGATCTCCTTCGATGGCGTGGGCGAACCCCCCCCCAGAAGCACCACCCAGGCACGGGGCTGTGAGGCCGAAGTCAACGGCCGCCCAGATGGCGAGCAAGGCAGAGGCATATCAGCCTAGGTGGTCACACAGGACATCAGCGCTGTTGCGCCCGGAGGCTACGAGAAGGCCCGAGGCGGCCACGGTGCCCTTGCCGGCAGCCTTTGGATAAGCCAAGATCAAAGAACAGCTATTGGTTCTGCGAAGATGTTAGGCAATCTCGCCTTTTCGCCCTCGATGGCCCTGGAGGCATCCAGATGGCTCCAACATGGTCCAAGAAGGGCTCAGGAGGGACCCTGGAGGAGCCCAAGACGGCCGCCGGGACCCCTAGACGAGCGGCCCCAAAAAGGCCCCAGACCCATCCATGTCGCGAAAAGGCTAACAAGGTCCACCCACCCACGAGAGACGAAAAGGCCAACAAGGCCTCAGCATGGCCGAAGAGGTCCCCAAGACGGGACCAAGAGGGCCCCAAGAGGGCCCCATACACCTCCAAGTTGCGATAGGGCCAACAGAGCCCAGCAACTTGGCGCTCATTGGAGCCCAAGGCAGCCCCGGGAGAGCTCAGAAGGTGCCAAGAGGCGCAAAGAGAGCCCCAAAAGAACTTCACAGGACCCCAACAGACCCCCGAATACCATCCCGAAAGAGTACCACAAGCGTCATCGTGCTCCAAGTGTGTACCTTGTGCATGCTCTATCGCCATCTATCTCGTTCGCGCTGTAGCTCGGCCCTGTGCCTCATTCGAATATCATGGTTTAACTAGGCGAAAGTGGGAGGCTTACGGCGTGGGGAAGGGGGAGGGGCAAGCCCCACCCCGAATATGGCAAGAGGGCGTTGCGGAACAGGGCAGAGAAGAACCTTTCATACCACATGCGCCCAGTGGGCTGCTAGGAATCAACGGTGTCAGCCTCCTTGGGGCTTCCTGGAGGCAAACTTGGAGTACGCTTGGGGCCTCTTGGGAAACTCTCAAGCCGTCTTGGAGGCCCGATGGGCCATCATGGAACCGTTTTCCATGCATGCTGGGCCATCTTGGAGGCCCTCTTGGGCCATCGTGGGAGTTTGGGAGCGGGCGTAGCGCACCTGTGCGCTTCTTTCTGGATGGCCCTCGGCCCGACGCCATTGGGTCGTAGACCAGATGCCGTTTGGATGCCGTGGAGGGGGTTATTCGAGCCCTCGTATGTGCCTCGTGAGAGCCTCTTGGTGGATTAATGGGGGTATCTTGAAGGCCTCGAGGGGCTTCTTGGGGGCCTCCAGAGAGCCTGCTAGCTGTCTCGGGGGGGCGTCTTGAGGTAGAGGGCTCCAAGTTGCAGTTCGAGTTCCCCGCCCTGGGCCTCTCTTGGCCTCCTCTTTGGGGCCTCGGGGTTCCCTTGGGCGGGTTTAGGGGGTCTCCTCCGACCCCGCGAGACCATATTGGAGCATCTTATCACGTTGGTGCAAATGAGTCCGAGCCACGGTGCCGAGGCATCCTTGGAAACGTCATGCGAAACTCACTGGAACTCGGGGGTCTGAGCCCATTGAATGGAGTACTGGCAAGATTCCACACAACGAACTCGAAGGCACCTGAGGACACTTCACTCAGTGCCTCGCGGTACGGTGGCGAATTTCTCTTATTTGTCATGAGAGGAACGGCTAGTTTACTGGAGCTCGCTCGCTCTTTGCCTTTTTCTCTCCTTGGATTTTCTTGCGGCCGTTTCGGTCGAGTTTCACGCTCAACGCTGCCCTCTGGTCCCCGATAGCAGGTGTGCACGGTCCTAGCGCGCCTCCAGCACAGTCTGAGCAAGCATGGTATTCATAGTCCGTATTGCCATTGCAATCAACAAAAAACGTGTTTCCACGTCAGTTGTTGCCGCCAATCCCGTTTCTTTGTATAAGGGTGCCCTTTCGCCAGGGTGACCTTTGGTGCTGGCCCAAACGAAGCGCTTGGGAGCGCCCCTCCCCAGCATCCCCGAGGGCGTCTGGAGTGGTTGCCTTTGAAGGGCGAACCCTAAAAAGCAGCAGCGCTCCGAAGATCTTTTCACGAAGGCCACCCTGACGTGGGGAGGGGGTGAGGAGCACGATGAGGAGGAGGGAGGATGGGACGGCGGCCCTTAAACTGCCTGCGGCGAGCCGGTCGAGGTCGAGCGCAAGGAGGCGCCGCTCGTCCTGGAGGCGCAACGCGAAAACTACCCCCCGAAGTTGGCAAACGTGACTGTCCGCTACACCGTTCTGGGAGGCGCGCGCCTTCGCCACTGCCGCGGACGGCGACGGCGCGGTGGCCGCCGAGGGGAAAGCGGACAAACGCCGGCGCTACCTCGAGCGGCGCGCCTTTTGACCGTTGCTCCCGCTGGCCCACGAGACAGCGGACCGCCTAGGCCAGGCCGCGCTGCGGCACCTGCGCTGGCTTGCGCGGGACCGCGCGCATGGTGTGGGCGACGGCCCCGCTGCCGAGGCGGCCGCTGGCGCGCTGGCGCGGCGACGCGGCGCTGAATTCAGAGTTGCGCTGCGCCGGGCCACGGCGAGGAAGCTGCGGTCTTCCATCGGGCGCGACCGCGCCGAGGAGGCCGCGGCCCGTTTTGGCCGACAAGCTGGCCGGGTAGCCGGCAGGGCGCCTGGGCGCGGAGAAGAGCCCTACATCCACGTCGCGCTCTTCCTGCTGATCACCAGGGGTGGGTGTGCTTTGGCGCGCGGCGCAAAGGCTCGTTCGACGCAGAAGGAGGAAGTGGAGGACACTCAGGCGAGACCCCGCTATGTGCAGGATCGACCTTCCATCTTTCTAGCAGAACAGAAGGCAGAGAGGCAGCATGAGAAAGGTCGAGGAAGCGTCCAGCGGTATCCACGTTCTTTTAAGCAGTCGGCCCCATGCGTGTCATCGTTTCGCAACGTCAGAGTTGTAGCCATAATTCGCGCAGAAGTCTCACGCGGGAACCCGAGTTTGATCAGGAGCTGCCTTCCACCAGTGTAACCAATTCGTTGCTTGAAACGTTGACTCGGATAGTGTGGGGCAGTCGGATGCGCAATGTGCATGTTGAGAGTTTGTCGGCCCCCATCATTACAGTTCATGGGGCATGAAACTAATGTGCACAGGGCACAAGGGAGAATCGCATTTTGAAAAAAATGCGCGACATCATGGTAAGTGATGGAGTGTTTGAATTGCACGCGCGAGGCGCACAAAAAGGTAAGCGCGGCGTTAAAGCGAAGGCTGCAGGTTGAAAGACCGCGCCGCCCATCCATGTACAAATTCATGTGCTGTCGCTTCGGGATCGCAAATGGCACGTAAATCTAAAGCGAAACGCCCAGCGTGGCCCACGGACGCGCCTGGTGGTTCGACACGGGAATTATATGAAGGCGGGGGAAGCGTAGGCGGAGGAGGGGAAACGTCTTACGAGACGAACGATGCCCTATACGTGCGGCGTGTTGCTGACAGGTTTGTGTGTCCTCACGGACGGCGCAGACTTGATAACCATCCAACACATATTCTTGTTCATTGGATTTGCTACCCAGTCATATCAACATATAATCGTTTGGCAGGACGATACACAATTTGGCCAGCCTGGGCGAGAGCTGGATGCACATGTGTTTGGACATTTTCCAGCGCTCGGCCCTCCTACGGCCGTGTAAGCGGGGTTTCCGCATGTGCATCCAGCGCCCGGCCTCCACATGTTCCACATGTGTATCCAGGCGTGTGTGCACCCAGCCTCTTGGCCATTGCCACGACGGAAAAAAGTCCTGACACAAGTGGGTTCTGGAAGTTGTTTGCCGGTTTCGGGCCCCCGGAGCCCTGGACCGTTGACAATGGTTCGCGAATCCTGACAGAACCCCTGCCAGCGCCCGTTCCCCTCAGGACCCCTTTTCCCTTCATGGTAAGAGCAGGGGCCATGTGTAGGATTCGGAAGGGACTCGGGGTTCGTTGGGCCTCTGGTTCCGGCGTTCCTTGCAGGTCGGGGCGCAGTTTGGATCAAAATGGGGCTATAAGGGCCCCAGACGGTGCTGTGACCGCACCGTGTGGTGAGTCAGTTGGGCCTGCATACGAAGACACCTCTCCCAAAGTTGTCATGCACTCCGGCGCAGCGAACGCACTGTAGCGTTGCATATATATATATATATATATATATAGTCACGCCCTGCCCACTGACAGCGGTTACGAAAAGCGGCTCTGCTCGCATACGCTTCCTCCTTCCAGCGTGCTGAGTCAGCAGAGAATCGCTGTGGCCGCACGGTTTTGGGACTCGGGTCGTTCTCCGAAGACGTCTCGGGCTCCGAGGTCCCAGAACCGCGCGGTGACGGACAGTGCGGTGGGATCTTGGGGATCTCGAGGTCATCGCACGGTCTGTCAACGCACCGTGGGTTTGGCTTCGGATCGCCGCCACGGCGCGCGTGCTCGAACGGCATGCGCGGGCCGGCAAGCAGCGACACGCACCTGGCAGAGCTCGCCTTTTGCAGGACTGGGCTCGCTCAATTAGGTCGGGCGCTCCGCCCTTCGATTCTCGCCGAGAAGGGCTCGAACTGAGGGCGGTTGCATCGCCGAATAACAAAAACTACATTCCTATGTGTATATATATATATATATATATACATATACATATACATATACACACGCACACACATACATGTGTATATATTGTCAGAGGTCCGTACGGATATTTGGGATCTGCGTTGGATCCCCTTGGCGGCGCCTCCGGTGCCACCCCTGGCGCGCTCCGCGCGACAGGGAGGGGGCCATTGCCGATCCAAGAGATCCGCGCTGACCTTCGAAAGTTTGTGTTTATGTTGGTGTGTCGTCTTCTGGGCTGGCCTCGCGCATCGCCTGTTTGTTGGCGTTGGTTTCGGAACATAACAGACCACTGGCGGTTCTGGGTTCGTCATTCGGTGCCTGTGGCTCGTGGTCCGGGTGATTTGTGATTCGTGGTTGATGGGTCGAAGCTCGTGGTCCATGGTTCGTGCTTCGCGCTTCACGTTTCGCGTTTCGTGGTTCGCAGCTTCACGTTTCGTGGTTCGTGGCCCCTGGCTAGTGGTTTGTCCTTAACATTTCGTGGCTCGTGATCCGTAGTGTGTGCTTCGTGGTTTGCGTATTACGGCTCGCTGCTCGTGCATCGGACTCTTGCTTAGTGATTCGATGTTCTGTGATTCGAGATGTGATAGTCTTGCCGTTTCGCGTATGCCCACCAAGCCATCCAAACAGTTATATTGTTTTGATCAGGGACGTGGGGGAGCATGCAGTAGAACAGAGAGCTGGAGAAGCCAGTCAAATCGAACGCTTGAATCGGCCTGAGCAGAACCAGGAGGAAGGGCAGAGACAAGGATGAGGCGGGAGAAGGAAGGGGGGAAGAGGAGGAGGAGGAGGAGAAGGAGGAGGAGGAGGAGGAAGGATGAGGGAGGAGACGGAGTATGAGGAGGAGGGGGAAGGCGAGCGCAGGGAATATTTGTTTGATGGAGCATGTTCTCACTCAGCTCCTGGTGAACCCTGGGCGGGAGGATGAGAAGGATGATGAGGAGGAGGTGGGAAGCGAAGGAGGAAGAGGGGGCGACGCGGATTAAGTTTGCCCCTCTTGGGTTCGAAAAGTCTCCTCTTGGAGCCCTCTTGGGGCGCTTATGGTGGCTCTTGGGTCCGTCTTGGAGCCATTTGGGGAGCCTTTGGGGCTCTCTTGGGGCCTTGTGGTGCCCTCCTGGGAGCCTCGGGGGCCATCTTGGAGGATATCGAGCAAAGAGCGGGGAGCCTCCATTAGCATTGCCCTTCTGGAGTCCCAGAAACCGCTACTTGGAGCCCTCTTGGGACCATCTTGGGGTCTTCTTGGGCTCCTCTTGGGTCTCAATTGGGCCCTCTTGGAACCTCGAGGCATCGGAAGGCCATCGGAAGCGAAAGGGCGAGAAGGCTTGACTCATTGATTGACCCTATGTGCTCGAAGGTGTGTGGCATCTTGGGGGGTTCCTTGGGAGGCCCCAAGCCTTCTTGGACCCGTCTTGGAGCGGTCTTGGAGCCGCTTGGAGTATGTTGGGTCTTGCGCGATCTTGCGCTATCTTGAGCCATCTTGAAGGTCGTCTTGGGCTCTCTGAGGCCATCTTGGAGCTATCTTGGACCATCTTGAACGCCCTAACGCGTCACGACCCCCCTCCCCGTCCAGACCCAGGGACGTTAGTGGCACCCCTCCCTGGCGTCCCTGTCGCAAACTGTTTGGCTCACTCTCACCCATTTTCCCAACACATAAGTAGTACCCGAGTCTCAGCATATTCAGCGGTCGTCTGTGGATGGACGGCTATTGGGAACCAATCCAGACCCCACGTGCGCGACGCTGTGGCGAGGTGCGCCACGCGTGCCAGGCGCGCCACGCGTAGCAGGCGCGCCAGCCACCCTTGGGCCCAAGCATGCCAGGCACGTCTGGTGCGCCAGCTGCGCCACGTGCGCCGAGTGTGTCGCATGCTCCAGGTGCGCCCGGGCACATCGGGAAACATGTCGGCACCCACCGTCCCTGTCGAAAGTCAATGCGCAATCGCGGCGGAGTGGCCATCATGATGTCTGGCACGCCTGCCCTTTCAAACACCAATGCAAAGTGATCGCGGGGTGCCCGCGCAGAATCCAGATTTAGCGCGAAGTGCAATTTGATTTGCTCTTGACAGGGATGGTGGCCCTGCGCACAGCAGGCCATTCGCTGGCATAAGGTGCGCCCCCCGAAAATGAACCAAGATTTTGCCGCGAAGTTCACTTTGCATTGCTGTTTACAGGGATGGCGGGGGGTGCATTGTGCCAGGTGTGTCGCCGGTCGGGCTGGGGAGGGGGTGCATATACATAAAAACAGTAGTCAAGCTCCCTCGAAGGACGGCCATCTCACTCCCACTCGCCCTCCCACAACATAAGTAACACTCGAGTCTCAGCATGGGCAGGGGCCGCCATCGACCACCATCGGAAACCGATGTACACGCCAGCCAGGTGCACGACGCCCGCGAGGTGCACCGCGGGTGCCAGGGCACCCGCATCACCCCTGTCAAATAACATTGCAAAGTGATTGCGGGCCGTCCGCGCATGATCCACATTTAGCCGCAAAGTGCAATGTGTATGGCTTTTGTCAGGGATCATGAGCCTGCACAGAGCAGTCAATATGAAGCCCCCACCCGCCGCCCCCTTCTATTTAAAACCAGTGCAGCAAAATCGCGGGGCGCCCGCGCATGAGCCAGCTTTTGCCACATGGTGTACCTTGCATTGTGCGTTGAGAGGAGCGGTGGGCCTGCGCAGGGCGAACATTTTGAGGGCACCGCCGCCGTCCCCATCAAAAAATAATGCAAAGTGATCATGGGGCGCCCGCGCGCGGTCCAGATTTTGCCGCAAAGTGTATTTTGCGTCGTGTTTTGACAGTGATGATAGGCTTGCGCAGAGCAGTCGAAATGAGGACACCCTTGCCTTCCTTGTCAGGACCATGCGACGTGCTCACGGGGCGCTCGCGCAACGTCCAGCTGTTGCCGCAATGTGCACTTTGCAGGTCTCTGTTGACAGGGATGGCGGGGGGTGGGTCTCATTGTCCCAGGTTCGTCGCCAGACGGGTGGTTATCTATTGATCGGAGGTTGGGGGGTGAGATCGAAGTGGGGCGGAGAGACCCCAGTGGAGAATCGGTTTCGGTTTCGGGTTCGTGTTGCGCGCGTTGGCGAGGCGAAGCTGCGTGGGCGGGCGAGAGGAGTGAACCCTCCTCTGGCTAGGGTGCGGCGAAGACAGAAGTCTGCCCCCTCGGCCGCGTGGCGGGCGGGTGCCAGGAATGTCCCGCCGTGGTGTCGAGGATGCTGTCTCGTGGTGTCCCACGGTGTCCCACGGTGTCCCACGGTGTGCCGCGGTGTCCCGCGGTGTTCCGTGATGGTGTGCCGATGGTGTCACATGGTCTCCCGTGGTGTCCCGTGGTGTCCCGTGAAATCGATAGTGGCATCGACGACTGTGAGATCGATAGTGAGATCGGTAGTGACACCGATTATGAGATCGTTACTGAGATCGATAGTGCGATCGGTAGTGAGATCGACAGCGAGATCGACATTCTGATCGAGCCCTCCAAAGCGGCCCAGAGCAGCTAAATCGAGCCCCCAGAGAGGCCCACAAAAGTTCAATCGAGCTTATTTGGAGCAGTCAAATCGAGCCTCTCCGGAACAGTCAAATCGAACCCAGAGCAGAAAAATCAAACCCGCAGAGCGGCCCACAGCAGTGACATCGAGCCTCCCTGGAGCAGTTAAATCGTCCCCCGCAGCGGCGTAGAGAAGTGAAATCGAGCCTCCCTGAAGTAATTCAATCGACCCCCGGAGCGGCCCAGAGCAGTTACGTAAATCGAACCCCTGGAGCGGCTCAGAGCAGTGAAATCAAGCCCCCTGGAGCATTTTAATTCGACCCCCGGAGCGGCCCACAGCAGCTACATCGAACCCCCAGAGCGGCCCAGAGCAGTTGAATCTAGTTTTTTTGAAGCAGTGAAGTTAGCATCCCCAGAGCAGTTAAATCGAACCCCTGGAGCAGCCCAGCCGGAGCGGCCCAGAGCAGGTAAATCGGCTCTAAAGGGAGCTGGGGCGAAGGCGAGAGATAGCGAGCGTTTGTCCGCGGCCGTTTGTGCTCAAGCGGCGGGCGGCCGAGATATGATTGCGCCGCATCGCGAGGCACATTACTTGCCATCGAGATCGAAGACATATTCGCTTTAGATGACCCGTCGCTCCCGCGACGATCTCCTACTTCTGGGACTGTCGCTATTACGGTACAACAGAGTTGGATACGGGCTTCGCCTTAGGCGAAGCTGCTGGTTGGGCTTCCCAACCCCCTTTGAACTTGGTAGCGGAGCTGGCCTATGGTGGTCAGCTCTTGCTCTACGCCTCACCATCCACGGCAGTATGTGGTGGACTGCTGACATGGTGGAACATCAGGGCGCAGTGGGTCTGCGCGGAGGAATGTACATAACTACGCACAACCGCAAGGACATTTGCAGTGCCACCTCCGCTCTCGCGGAGGCCTCTTACATGAGTCCCATTTCCTTGCGCCTTTACACTTTTGAAGTCCATCCACCTATTCGGCACGATTTTAAAAACACCATGCATGGCAACGTGCGATATGACATTGCGCCGCCTCTACCCCCCCACGCAGGCTCACGACAAAAACACCACAACACCCAGCCGCAAATATCCGACCACGACCTACGGGACCACTGGATTGCATTACTCTATTTGGCTTTCTGTGGGTCGCTATCGGGCGCGCTGTGGGGCACATGCGCGGTGGAGGCGGCGCAAGAACAAACGGCCCCCACTGGGGCCCTGCCGGTATGGTGCAGTACCTTTCCGCGACGCGAAGTCGCTTGAGAGGTGCATGTTTGGATCAACGTGACCGCGGGCAATAGGACCCCCTCCCAACAGGCTGCAGCACTACAGCGCGGTCTGGGGGGCCTCGCACGGACCATAGCCATGAGAGTTCTCCTCGCAGTCATCAGTTTTGGCGTCATCATTGGTGGCCGCCACACTGATGGCGCCACCTATTTCACGTTCCTCCTGAGTGCGAAGTCTGAGAACTTAGAAGAGGAACACCAACTTAACTCGGGAACGGCTCTCATTGACTTTCGCGCTCGTGCGGGAGAACGGATCGAGAACGGATTGCCCGCTGCGAGGCTGAGACCGCGGGCTTTAACATCCCCAACTTCCAAATCCGGGCGGTTATCCTGTTCAGAGCCCTAGGGGCGGGGGCGTCGCGCGCGCGCGCCAACTCCCACAGCCGCTCAACCACTGCATGCCGAGGAACCAACAAATTGATGCTCTACTAGAACGCGCGAGGGCAGATGCCCACGTCGCCGAGCGAACCCCTGGCAACACTGGTGGCATCTTTAGCCGCGGTCGCTGTGCCGAAACTTTCTGACTCCGAGGCTGACGCAGGGCAGCCTGCCACAGACGTCTGGAATGATGATCCACAACCCACAGAGACAACCACTTGATTAGCCCAAAATTGCTGTCCGCCTGCGGAGTCGCAAGACTCTTGGGCTAGATGTCGGGGGCCGTCGGCAACGGCGGCCCCCGCGCAAGCCGCTGCCGTTGCAGGCTCAGCGGGGCAACCCGCCGAGTCTGACATGGGCTCTGGAACCGACGCCGACGCGTCATCAGATGACGAAGCGGCTGCCCGAGATTATCCCGACATGCTTCCATATCTTACAGGAGAACAACAGGCACAATGGCTATTCCTAGGATTCCAGATAATTAACGCAGATGGAGAACATTGATGAAGAAGCTAGTTCGCAAGGCACGACACACTACCCGACGGGCACTTAGGGTGACGGGTCAGGGCTGAGGCAAGGGCGCGGGCACACGACGGCGATTGCATGGCAGAGGTATGCTGGTAGCCCCGGCATCTCTTACTGGACCCCAGTACGAATGAATATTCTTTTGGGCGGGTAGAGGCCGTAGACACACCCTAGGACAGGGTTGGGGGCGCCGGGGCAACGCGAAAGATGCCAACGGTAAAACCATGGAATGCGACATCTGCCATGGCGCGCAACATTTCCGTCGCGAATGCCCCCGATGCGATGGGAGAGGCAGGGGCCCTTCAATACACTTGGCCCAGACCGATTCGGACGTGCAGTGTGTCGATTGGGAGACGCAATTAGCCGACCTTGCAGACGCCCCGACTGCCGTTGCCCACTTCATGGCAGCCCGGCATCCAAGTGCTAACGTGTCCCTCGAGAGATATGCCGACGAGCTCTTCTATGAGATCTACGTTGGCCATAATGAGATCAACCTGGCAGACTGGCTGGGCCTGCCCATCGCGGGGCAACCTGCGCAGATCGAGTTCGTTGAGGATTTCCATTTACCCGCCGATGTAGACCGCGACATGGCGGGGGCACCCGCGGATTCTGAAGGTGCATTTCCAGCAGCGGAGGAGGGGGTGCCAGTGATGCTCCATCTTCAGGGCATTGGTAATTCGATAGACAGAGAATCATAAGACGATGACCATATGCAGGGGAACCCTCGAGATGCCGGTGATCTCCCCGACCGCATCCAATGCGAGCTTGGGCATGGCGAAGACCATCACTTCACGTTCGTGGCACACGAGCGGTCTCTGAGACGCTATGAGCGGTCTACGAGCCGCCCAGTTTGGAGACGGGCGAATCGCACAGATGACGACGAAGACGAGTGGGAAGCTGAGAGTCGTCGCATGCAGCGCCCCAGTCGCAGTTACTCACCCGGGCGCTCACGCGCGCGCCCCAGCGCCCTCGCCCTCCTGACACGAGGACCCCAAGGACTCCACCAAGAAGGGGGCGCTCGCGGGGGAGCCCGCCTCAGATTGAGAACCGCCCAGCTGGGCCCGAAGCAAGAGGCGTGCATCGCCTTGTCAGCAATGAAGATCATGGGCTGGCCCGCCAGCGCATGCCCCCCAACGCGACGCAGCGCTGGCTCGACCAAGGCTGGAGCGATCATGACATGCGTCGCTGGTATTCACTGCGCGACGCCACGCGGGGCGACGACGGCAAAATTGCTCGCGCCGAAAGGAACAAGGGCACCAGGGCGGCCTCCAACCTTGAGTGAGGAGACTTCAAGAGGGTCATCATTAGTGACCGAGAGACCTACCGGCGCGTTGTCTGCCCCTGCGAACATGTCGCTGACCGCAGACCCGCGCGTCCGATGGGGCGACCATCAAGGAGCCTTAATAATTTCGAGAGAACACCGTGGGTCTGGTCTCATGGAGATGGTCTGGGTCGCAGGGTGGATCCGACCAATCATTCCCCTGCTGAATGCTTGGCCAAAGCTGGTTACCAGCCGATTGCCGAGGACGAGGCCCAGCGGATCAATCGATGTTGGCAGCACCTCGACAGTCATCACCGCCTCGAGATACACGATCGAGAATATCATTCAGAGGCGGGTGATACACCACATGCGTGGCAACCCGCTTCCTCTTCTCATGAAGGTGCCGGCCTTCCAGAGGGCGATGAAAGGGGTTGGTTGTGCGGGTCTTGCCGAAGCGGCGACTCAGCGTCCGAGTCGGAATGCACGTTGCGAGTCGGACAGCTCCCACAAGACGATCGCAAATAGCTGTCTCCAACTGGGTAACAGAAGACGTCGATCTTGCTCCAGGTACGACAGTCGCTTACAATCGCAGGGACATCGGCTGAATAACCACCCCTGTAGCGCGAAAGGTTGGCGCGGGCAGATGCGATCCGGGCAGCAAAACTGGGGTCAATATCAAGAACACGTCACTCTACAAGCCCGATGCGCAAGAAGCCCCCGAGGCGGGGGAATTTGCAGCACCATCTCCAGCGGGGACACCCGCAGAGGAACCGCCAAAGGATCGGAAGCCCCCGAAGAAGAAATCAGGGAAGGAAACTGATCTATCCCCAACTCCGAGCACGCCAAGGTCACCTGCAGCCGACCAACAACGGGCTAAACATTAGAGAAGGGTTGGTTCGGCTGACGCCGACCCTGGGAGCAACAAGTCCCAAGTATCTGCGGGGGAACCAGCGCGGTGGCAGCTCTCCAGAGGGCCCGCAGTGGCCGCAGCAGCAGCAGCAGCGTTCCAAGGTGACAGCGCGCCCACGCCGAAGGACCTTTTATGCCTTCGCGGCCCGACGCCTGGACAAGTCCTCGGGGGACCAGGCTGGGCGCCGTCATTGGATGGATAATCCAAAGGAGCTTCCCCATCAAAGAATGGCGCGGACGCCAAGCTGTTGCTGACTACCTCAATGGCACCAGGAGCGGCCCCAAAATTACCGCATGCCAGTGCTGCGACATCCGCGAGAAGGTAAAGGCATCTGGGAGCGCCAGCTCAGCAGCGCCTGCAGCGCCTGAGCCGGTGAGGTTGCATAGTGAACCTGCCGTTGGTCCAGCGGGGCAACCCGCTGCTACTCCTGAATCGCCCGAAGAAAGCAGGCGACGCTGGAATATTTTAGGTATTGTTAGCCAGATGGAGATCAAACCGGCGTACAGGCCCCTTGCCACTGACGGGTCTGGAGGCTGCAGAGTGGTGCAATGTGACATCGACTGCGCCGCCGCACGCGCTGATGACGATGCCCCTGCACGTCAAGGCGTCTGCAATGTTTCGCGGAAGGAGCCTGCCTTTAAGTATGAATCCGAGAATGGATATCATGAGGCGGTTCTTCGGACTGAACATCTCCGCGTGACGCTATTGAGCGACGCCGACAAGCGTGAATGCTCGGAATGGCTCCCTACTGCCGCGCGGCACAAGCCATTCCACAACGATGGGCTCTCCGACCGGTTCGTCACACTTGTCACTTCAGATGACGAGCGCGACGGTTGGGTAGAATTCGGAGACTTGCTGGCCGCCCGCAGACTAGGGGGCCCGGCACCGTCGCCATTTGGGCGCCGTTAAGAGGTGCCTTCGAGGCCGGCATTGGGCCAATCAGGCACTGGCGGTGCTTGACCTCTACGGAATGCTCGACTCCTCAGGTACGCAGAAGATCAGGCCCCAGGTAAAGAAATTCAGATTCACCAGAGAGACCCACCCGACGTGCTTCTTGCGTCCTAGTAATGGGCATAGCAATCCAGGCATTCAATGCCCAGGGCCCTTACACTCACGCACAACAGACCTGGCGGCGTCGGGGGCGCCTTCTTATTCCATTCGCGGTACAAATACCCCGAACATACTCCACGTCGGTCTTTCATGCCGCAGCGGGGACACCCCCGGGGCAAAAGGCCGGCAATTTATTCACGGATGCCCATAATGACCCGGAGATGGGCGGATCAAATCCGGCCTGCGCATAGAGTCGAAGTGTTGATTATGGTGAGCCTCCAGAATTTTCTTCGCGACGACTTCCCGGTTTGGCGCTCTGCCAGGCCGCGACGGCAGGATCCCGCCAAGCCGCATTGTTCAGCTCGTGAGCATCAGGCCTAACGATGTCCAGTGCATGCACGATCGAGTTGGACGGGCGTGGCTGAATCCTCTGCGCACCGAAGGCAACCAGCAGGGCAGCCCGCGTGCAACTACCAATGTTCCGAGGAGTTGCTATGAGTGCCCTCTCGATGCGTCAACATTAAGAGGATGGGTGGTAGCGCAGGCTCCCTACAACCTCAAGGTCCCTGCGTCGACGCCTACGCAAGAGGTCGAACATGCATTTCTTTGCATGATGCAAGAGGCATGCCAAGCGGGGGCACCTGCGGGAGGCTCGGATGGGCCGTGGACCCCAGCCCAGAGTGCTGATTTGTCTGGCATGACGTCCAACGGGATCACGTCCAACGACGGGCTGTATGCGAATGGCCCGTGTCGCCCCCAGGCGCAGCAGATGCCTGTGCCTGCGAGGCAACCTGCATCATTCGCACCCATGAGCGGGGCTACGACCCCATTTGGAACTCCACAGAGCTCTGGGAGCACCAATAGTCTTCAGGCCAGGCTCCAAAGTATCAGAATGAATCCTCAGCTCTACCAGGCCTTACAAGCGACGTCGCCATTTGCTTCGCCACGGGCCACTGCAGGGCAACCTGCCATTACCGGCCACGAAGCTGCCCAGAGGGCCGAGAGCCTCATGGGGCAGCAGCAGTGGACGCATAGGCAGATGCGCGAGGCTATGCAGAGCATGCGGCGGGATGGCACCGACCTCCCGAACGCGATTTGGACGCCTCCATGGGAATATATCCCAGATCCGAACCCATCACCGAATCACTCCAACCGATACGGGTACGTTCCAGCATTCTTCAGTCACCCGACGTACGACCCAACGGCTGTTGAAAGGCCAACGGCCCCACCTATGGACGCCCCCATGTTCCCTGACTACCACGCTCTGCTGAGACGGGCATGCCACGCATTGGCACTCAGCCCGAGAACCCGCGCACTCAGCCCGAGAACCCGCGCGTTCGGGCAACAGCTTATGACTTATACCAGTCCCAGCTTACGCGCGGCGCTGGGTATGAATCTGGTGTACCTGGCCAAGTACCTCACTACAGATACTTGGCGGCCCCCATGGACCAGGAAGTTACACGCCATGGCCCTGAGCTAGTGGCACCGTCGTCCATGGAGGAGCTGCGCCGCGAGATCCTGGCCATCCATGAGGCGCAGAAGGACAATCTCTCAATGCAGCTGGCTCGACAACGCCGCAATCAGGAACGACAGCTACGCCGCATGATGACTCGTGCGGGGGCGCCCGCTGCCCCTACACCTGCGGGGCAACCCGCTATAAGTTTAGCAGCATTGGCAGCCGTGGGATCACTTTCCGCGGCGCAGCAGATAGCACCCTCGGTCCCACCGGCTCAGTATGAGATTGGAGAGTCCACACTTGAGCGACACACGCGCATCAGGCCATCGGCAACGGCGCCAATCAACAGCGATGGTTACCATATGTGCTATTTGCCTGGGCAACTTCGTACACCACGACAAGGTGTGGAGGCCTCAGTGTGGCCGCATATTTCATGCGCAGTGCTGGGATCGAGTGGCCCACGCACATGTGGACCGGCAGCTAGCAGGCACGCTGGAAGGTGCCGCAAGCGAGGCACCATGTGCCATCTGCCAGGGTGTCGGCCTCATCACAGCTGAGTTTCCGCATGCCCTTGCTGGAGACCATAATGCAACGAATCGGCATGAAGAAATATTCCGCGGGGCAAATGAGCTCAGAGACTTTCGTGAAGTGCTGAATCGCATCACGGCGATGGTGACGCGCGCCACAGTTGCCGCCGGGGCACCATCCACATATGCGGGGCAACCTGCGTTATCCTCCAGTGTGGGGCAGGCTCCAACAGCCGCAGCGCGTGCCACAGATGCGCCTATGCCTCTGGTAGCCGAATCAGCAGATAATGCAGGGGCACCTGCTGCAGCAGCACCAGCAGGGCTACCTGCCCATGATCAGTGGCTGAGGCGCACGGAGAGGGCCACTAAAAGGAGCTCGCAATGGCTCCTATCACCATGCGGCAGCATGCTCTATGGCCGAACCCGAGAGCCCAGTGAGCGCAGAACCGAAAGCCCAGTGAGCGCGCGCAGCGGCACCAGTGCTATATCTGAGTGTGATGTGCTGCGTGCGGTGCTCATGGTCAACGCGGATGGGCAGACTGCGGTGCGTGCCGACAACGACACTTTTGAGAACACGCCGCTCTCTCCGCAGTATCCCCATATGCACGACGAGTACTCATCGGCTTGGATCTTCCAGAAGCAGCCCATCGCAGAAGAGGAGGCCAGGGGGTACATGAACGTCTTCGCGTCCTTGACAAGGGACCAGTGGGTGCTGGAACAGAGGCGCCGTAAGGGCATGCACGGCGCAACGCTGTGCGACGCCCCAGGGATATTCGGAGAACACCATGAGTTGGCCCTGGCATCGAACAGTGGGACCATGTTAGATGGCATGCTGACTATCCTATTGGACATCGGCAGCAGTAGCAATATCATTGGTGTAAAGACTGCACAGACATTCGATCCGGTGTCACGCCCCCACGGACACGACGTCAAGAAGCTGAACCGGACGAAGAGGTTGCGCGTGTCCGGTGCGGGGCATGGAGCCGCCACCTGCGACGAGTCGCTGCATTGCAAGATTGCATGCAAGGAGAGAGGCGACTCTGCGGGGAAACCCTCTCTTGCCAGGCTGGGCGCACATTCGGCCAACGTGGCAGAAGGTTCCGACGAGAACCTTCCTGCGATCCTGGGTCTACGGAGCATGTCTAACATGCGTGCTATCCTGATCCTGGAGCAGGGGCACGAGAAGACGATCATCCCAGGCTCAGAGATGCATAGGTTCATCCTTGCGCCAGGGCGCTCGACCTGACGAAGACGCCTTCAGGGCACCTGGCGACCAAGGTCGACGACTTTGGGGCCGCGGCAGAGGATAATGGTTCAACGGCATTCACTGCAACAGCCAATCCTCACTGCGAAGATACGCCCCTGCTCGTCAAGGAGGCAGCCGACGTAGAGCCAACCGCGGGGCAACCTGCCTCGAGCAGCGCGGGGGCACCCGCTATCAGCGACGCCCACACGCACATGATGTCCCAGGACACCAAGGGCATTCGCTTCTCCATCAGCGAGGAGACGCTCTCCTACGCGATCCAGTCTTTGGTGAGCAACACCCTCGCGACCTGGCATCGCAGGAACACGACGTATGGGAATGCCCCTACGCCCGCCGATCAGGACTTCGCCTTGCGCAATTTCCAGGCGACGGTCTATCAGGCCATCTACGAGGAGGGCAGCAAGTGGATGCCGCCCGACGACGCTGCAGGGACACCTGCTGGAGTGAATGCAGGGACACCTGCTGGAGTGAGTGACGCTGCCGAGGAGTTCGATATCTTCACTTCAAGCATTGGCTCAGCGGCGCATGGCACAGGCGTCTGGACGCCCCTATCGTTGGAAAATGAGCGACGGGGGCAGGCGCGCGCCACGGCCACTCGCGCTTGCCCAGACAGGCCGAACACTGAGGTCCTGTCGGCTGGCGCGGGGACACATGCATAGTTTTCCCAGGCGCCGGCTGTGCGCGCCAAGGGCCGTGGCAGTGGCGGACCCGGCTGCGAGGCCGCCAGAGAGAGCGGTGGACCCGGCTGCGTGGCCGCCGCAGCAAATGACCACTCATCACATTATTATCATTATCGCGCTCTTGTTATCAAAGCTATGCAAACAGCTTTCGCTGAACTTCGAGCGCGAGGATACATGTGCGATCGTATCACTCACGCAGAGGTTATGACTTACGGGCACACAGTAAATGACCGTGGGTGGCAACGCCCGCTGACTGGCATGTTCGATTGCCTGGAAAGCGGGCGTATCAACGTATCTCAGTTCATATGACTAAAGCACGGGCTCTACGTATGTCAATAGTACTTGTGGGGCCTCCAGGTGGTTCCTGGAAGCGAGGTCCCATGCGAGATATTATGGAGGATTTAGGCTTGCAGGCCATGCGTATGCGATGCTGCCACTTCGGTCTAAAGTTTGACCTTTCAAGTAGTTGACCCAGCGGTTCTTACCTGCAGGCGGCGACCACCTACGCGCGCGTCCCGACCAACTCGTGGAGTGCACATGCCAAACTGCAGGGGGGGCCGCATCGCGTGCTGAGCGTGAAATAGACCGGCATGGCCAGGGCGCCCAAGAGGCGGAATGGCGCAACCAAGCACTTGCCATCATGACTGCACTGCTAACTGACCAGATAGACTCGCACAAAACAAAGAGAAATCATACAAGCTCTGTGCACCTCAGCGTCCACGCATGGGGGGACAAAGGAGGTCGAACTTACGGCCAGTCTCCTAAGAATGGCCCTGAATTTGACCATACCGCGAGACGGGTGACGATGAATATTGGCGACAATACTGGTATACAAGACAGCAAGATTCAAGACCAACCTATCGAGCACAAATGTCAACGCACCTTTACCGAATGGTGCGACGAATATTCGTATACGATTGTATTGGGAGCCTCCGGCGCCAGTCCTCGTCGGACACGAGGGCCAGCGACCGCGCCCGCGGTGGGTTGCGATCGTCGATGACGACCGCCTCCCCCCCCTCGATTAAGCGTGGCCGCGTGCCCCCCCGCATTCCCGAATTTCCGGCGCTTTTTTCTCCCGACACAGAACAACAGACAGCCTTACCAACGGATGCCCAGATCAAGCAAAAAGAAAACATAACATTCACAAAGAAGCCCGTAATGAGCCACGCAAGATACCCAAAGTAGTCGAAGACGGCAACGACGACTGCGGTGAAGACCTGAAGGGTCTCGGATGCGGTGCTTATTACACAGACGCCCCCCTTGATTCCGACGCCGACAGCGATGACGAGGAGGGGGCCTTCGTTGCGTTACCAGCGGGGTTACCTGCGGATGCACAGGGCGATGTGTTTTTCCATAATCCCAACCTTGCGTCACGGACGACACAACGAGGTAGACTTGCTGGAACTATGCGGGGGCAAGTGGGGGGGGGGGGGGGGGGACATCGCAGCTAGGTTTCAGCTGGGAGTTATCCTCGGGAGAGAAACCTCGACACATGTTCATCTGTTGAGCTTGGAAACAAGGATGTCCAGGACGCAGCGATGCATTACTTAAGTGTGCGTTTCGTCAACGCTGCTAGATTACAACCCAATTGCAGAACGACTGGACTCCCATCTTACTTCAAGTCTAAAATCAACTATGACACGTGGCATGAGCCCAAGAAAGAAGACCTTCCACATATCAAGTTTTGTGGATGGTTTTCCGCGCGTCAAAACGACCTCCGACGTTCTACTTACGAGAACAGACGGTGGGCATTTGGGTGGGCGAAATACCGCCATGGACACCATTTGCCAAATGCGAGGGCTCTTGCAAAGTCAATATGGACCTATGTACAATGGGTCCCCGTGACGCCCATGGGGTATTAATGCGTAAACCCATTGAGGTAATGGCCAACCACCGCTTCCTACTTACGCCCTTTGAAAGGAACGGTGCACGGGCCATCATCAACATGCCTCGGCTTGTAACAAAGATTTTTCCAGGGCTGCACAGCGCGCTCCGAAGATGCAGCCCCTTTTCGTCGACGCAGCTCAAATTGCGCATGATATGTTTCTAGTGAATCGTGATCCCTTCCATGATCATCCTCAATCATCCTCTGTTCTCGTCACCAACACACGAGGGTTTGACTGGGGTGGCCCAGCTATCCCTCGGCATCCCGGCGGTTCGATCAAGAGACCGCCCTCGGGATGATGGAGATGTCCTGCACGCGCGGATCACGCTAACATACATGTCCATTTCACATGACAGGGGCCCCAAACCTTGTTGGTGGTACGACGAGGAGGATCACCACTGGGAGTGTCCAAGCTGCAAGAAGAACTACGGCCAGGTTAAAATTGGTCAAGCACGTATGCTTGGCAAATGCAAGTTTGCCGAACCGTGGAAGCTGCCCGACGACCTCGGACAGGGGCCTCCTGCTCCTGCCGAACTGGCAGCGCCGCCACTTGCGGCGGCAGCCGCGCCCGAGACACCAGCCGCACCACCACTTGCGCGGCTACGGGCGCCGAGACCTGGCTCCAGAGCTGGACCAACAGCCGGCGCAAGCAGCCACGATATTACAGTAGGCAGACATGCTGCTGAGCCTGCTGCGGGGCAACCTGCCTCAAGCGGAGCCGGTAGCTCGGATGTTCACAGACGACTACCGCAGATCACAGCCAGACGTGGTCGACAGCAGGGACCAGATCCACTTCCACCACCACCTGCGGGTAACCCTGCTGCACGTCCACGACCCCCAGACTGGTCAAGGTTCGATGCGCAAATCAGTCTACATAACCTACGAAGCCTTGACCCAAGCGTGGTAACACGCGAGTTGCGGGAACTACACTTGCAGTGGTTCCACGCCAAAGAGCCTAAGACACGACTCATCTTAACCAAGGTTGGTCTGGACAACGTCTGGCTTAATTTGATCAAGGGTGTCTGTGACGCGTGTCGGGAGCGCAGGGCATATAACAAGCCAGGGCATGCTGTTATGCCATCAAGTGCGCTACCTGGCAAGTTCAATGAGGAAGTTGAACGCGACTTAATGTTCTACAAACAGGAACACCGGATATTTCAGATCATTGATCGTTGCGTTCGATGCGCCACTGGAGTTGGGACGCCAGATAAAACAATCACCAGAATCTTAGATGCGCATCATCAGTGCTGGATGGAAATCGGACCTGCCAAGGTACTCTACACCGACGGGGAGGGCGCCCTTGACAACGACGCCGCTAAGACAGTCCTTAAGGCAAAGGACACTGAGCTGAGGATTCGCGCGCGCGGAAAACACGCTACGACACTTGAAGCCAGAAGTGGCACATTACGCCACTTACTTCACGTCATGGAAACTAAACCCAAAAGGTTAGACATACTTCTTTTTTCCACACGACTCCTGCATGAAGCCTTGTTTGCCGCCAGTGCGTTCACTTTTTACAGCGAGGTGTCTCCATGCAACGCCCTGTTTGGACGGCAACCAGCAATGCTGTCCGACCTGCCTGTTCTGGATCATGAACAGCAGACAGAGACATCCGACCACTCGAGAACGGGCGATCCGCCGGGCATGCATTGAGGCTATCACGCAAGCTACTGCAGTAGCCAAAACCAATCGTGCACTGCGTACTAAGACAACGATCACTGGTCAGCACTACTATGATGAAGGAGATTTGTCGACTATCATCGTTCCGCGACTACGAAGGACCGCTGGGGAGGCTGGAATTGCCCTTTCCCGGTCGTGCGGAGCGACCCCGACAGGGGCCAAGTTATTATCCGAGTGGGGAACCGCGATGCACAGTTCAATACGGCGACGCACGACATTCACTATGCATCGGAGCGTCGATCGCCCGAAAGATTGGCTCGGACAACGCTGCGCTACGGACGGTGTCGACGTTCGTCGCCAGTCTAACTGCGAGGCGACCTGCTGTGACATCTGGCTACGTCCCGCCCAAGAGGGAACGCTTCAGATGACGAGCGCGAGCCGACTATCTCCTAATGCACACCTGGCCCTCCAATTCTTTATCCGGAACTTCTTTCGCATCGAGAACGTAGTTTCTGTCGTGTTAGCTAAGAGCATCCACAAGCTACCTCCGGTGGCTTATGGTGACAGCTGTACGTTGGCGCGCTATGATAACGACGTGAAACCAGGCTTCCACTACTATGAAGCCGAAGGCACTGCCCTGAATGTAAATGATATAGCCGGATCAGCACATTCGACTATCATACAATGCCTAAAGTGCATTAAACCTCAAGCGGGCCCCGACCAAAACATGGCGAAGTTTGTAGAACTGGCAGACGCGCCGACACAAGACAACAGCGCCAGACTCCAGATCTCGAACCGCCACAGGAGGACGGACGGCTGCCTACGATTTAGGAGGACTCGAATGCGGACTTTGAGGCACATATCATGGAAGTGCGGTACACAGAATAATAACAGGAAGAAAAAGGAAATATAGGAGGCAACTCCATCCGATGACATTTACACAGTACCCACGCATATGATCGCTCACAACAGCGCGCTAGCCACGGTGGCTGAAGAACAGCGGGGGGCGCCTGCATGCGCGGGGTTACCCGCGCGACGCGGGGACATATCACGTCCCATTATGTTCCATGGACGAAGACCATGCTTACGGATTGGACGCGGACGAAAATGGTCAATCCAGAGAGAGAGAGAGAGCTCTGCTTTACTGCAGACATGTCAACAGGCACTCCTTATCCGAACAACAACATAGGGTATTCGACTTCGACCGTGCGACCACCATGCGAGTATCTGTGACCGCCGCCGCAAAGCGCTCTGCGGCCGTCCATGGAGACGACCTCCTCACAAAGGCAGATATTCAGGCGACTCCAGTCAAGGTGTGAAAAGCCTTATATACAGAACGCAAGACATGGTTTGACAACCAGTGCTTCAATATGCAAGTTGTATCGAAGGCGACAAATATAATGACTTTGAGATACGCATATAAGTGGAAGTTCGTAAAGAACGAAATTGACGAGATGGAGCGGACCACTAGACTGCGCCCGGTACTTCGGGGTTCCATCGACCTCGAGGCCTTCGACGTGGAAACCTTCTCAGGGACGGCGCGGCGGTCAAGTCAGATACTGCTCGCAGGCGCGGCAGCGTGCAAGAAGCAATGGATCACTGCCTTCCTTGCTATCAACAGGGCTTTCCTGAACGGACTCACCTATCAGGAACTTGCTGAGGCAGCCGGTGGAAAAGACCGCGTGGCGCGCTTTGCACCGCCGCCTGGATCAGCATCGGCGCTTCGATCCCTCCCGGGATTCGAGCACTACGATGAGTCGAAGCACTGCTTGCAGCGCCTCATGCCAGGTACTGGCACCAAGGATGCACCCAGATCCCTCTCACTGAAGCTCAGAAAGTCCACGAGAGGGTTCGGTCTCAGACCTGCGTCTTACGACGAGGAGTTCGAGACCAGCAGCGACCTTCTCACAGCCAAGCATGTTGATGATATTGATATGGCCGGAACTGAGGACACCGTCGACAGGCGCGTCAAGTGCGTCGATGATACGTTTGGTAAATGTAAACTCAACATACAGATACCAAGTGTGCTGTGAGGTATACCTAGGATGGGGACGGCAACGTTACACCTGATCCAGATGAAGACAACAAATCCGTCCGATACAACATCCTGAACTCACAGGCGCAGACGCTGACGCCAAAGCATCAATGATGGTCACTGGCATGTTTGTCAGCCTCAGAGGCGCGTTGGCTCACGAAATAAAAACACAGGTGTGGTTGATGGTATATGTTGTTTTTCTACCACGTGTCCAAGAGCCGACCAACATACAAGTGCGACGACTGAGCGCGACTACCAGGAAGTTGCAGGCCTGCCCTCAGAAGATCATCCATCGATCGATGATCCCAACGGGCGATTTTGACTTGCACAGCGGCTCCGGCGATCGACGCCTGAGTGGAGATGTTGATGACGAGGTCAAAGGCTATGGTATCCGCGGGGCAAACCTGCTACGGCGTGGAAGCACGCCAACTGGCACGCCTGTCGTCGATCTGATCGATGCGCGCTGCAAGTCTCACCGCTTGCAGGTCCGCTCAAGCTACTCAGCAGAAACACGGGCAGCAGCCCGCAGCTTGAAGGACTGCTATACCACGATCGTCACTCTGCACGAACTTCACGCAGGGCCACTGACACCCACTCAGTTTGAAGGATATGCTAGAGATGGGCTGCCTGAGCGTTAAGGTTACTTGACCATAGATGCTGAATATGTCTTCAAGTCCTTGTCTAGAAAAAGACCGGAGGAGGCCGACCGAGTGTATTCTTCTGTGACACATCAGTGAGATACGACTGATGATGGGACGAGGTATCGTGCATAGTACACAGTGGTATGGCACTCGCGACATGAACGCGGACGCTCACACCAAAGAGGGCATTGACAGACATGCTCCTACAGGTCATGGGAGGAACGCAATCCTTCAAGCATGATTTAAAACGTCACTATCCGTTTCGGGCTGGCCAGACAACGTCGCGCGCGGCCGGGGCACTCGCTTGCAGATCGATCTGCTCGCAAGGCAACTTGCGTGCAAGGGCGCTCGCGCGCGGGTTCATCTTCCTTTTGTGCCTGGCTTTTTGTTGTTGTGTTTTTTACGTGTAGTGTTTACTGCATAGCGGGCGGCGGACTCACGCTTCGCCCCCCCCCCCCCCCCCCCCCCTCGACACTGAAGGGGGCCGGGGCAAAGGCGAGAGATGGCGAGCGTTTGTCCGCGGCCGTTTGTGCTCGAGCGGCCGGCCGCCGAGATGTGATTGCGCCTCCTCGCGAGGCAAATTTCTTACAATCGAGACCGAAACCATCTTCCCTTGAGATGGCCCGTCGCTCCCGCGACGACCTCCTACTCCTGGGACTACCGTTGCCGCGGTGCACCAGAGTTGGACATGGGCTTCGCCTTAGGCGAAGCTGACGGTTGGGCCCCCCGACCCCCTTCAAACTAATCGAGCTTCCCCGGAGCAGCAACGTCGAGCCTTTCCGGATCAGTTAAATCTAACCCCCAGCCTAGAGCAGGCAAATCGAACCTGTGGGGCGGTCCAGAGCGGCTGAGTCGAGTCGAGCCTCCCCTGAGCAGTTAAATCGAACTCCCGGAGCGGCCCAGAGCACTTGCATCGAGCTTCTTTGGAGCAGCGAAATCGAGCCTCTCGGGGGCAGTTAACTCGAACCCCCGGAACGACCCAGAGCAGTTCAATCGACCCCCCGGGGCGATCCAGAGAAGGTAAATCGAACTTCCAATCGCGCCTCCCCGAAGCAGTTACGTCGAACTCCCGGACGGCGCAGATCGAACCCCTGGAGCGGCCCAGGCCCCAGGGCAGCTGAGTCGAGCTTACTTGGAAAAATGGATCCGAGCCTCCCCGGAGCGGCCCAGAGCAGTGAGATCGAGCCCTCGGAGCGGCCCAGAGAGGTTAAATCGCCCCCCTGGAGCAGCCCAGAGCAGCGAAATCGAATCTCACCAGAGCAGCAAGATCGAATTCCCGAAGCGGCCCTGAGCAACTCGATCGAGACCCCGGAGCGGCCCAGAACAGTTAAATCGAGCCCCCGGGGCGGCCAAGAAGCCGAACATCCGGAGCGGCCGAGAGCAGTTAAACGAGTTCCCTGGAGCAGTTAAGTCGAGCCTCACCGGAGCAGCTAGTTCGAGCCGCCCCGGAGCAGTTAAAGCGAGCGTCCTTGGAGCAGTTCAATCAAGCCTCTCTAGGGCAGTTCAATCGAGCCTCCCCGGAGGGGCCAGTTGAATCGAGCCCAGTTGTAGCAGTTCATTCGAGCATCCTTGGAGCAGTTGAATGAAGCTCCCAGAGCAGTTCAATCTAGCTTGAAGCAGCTAGATCGAATCCCGGAGCAGTTAAATCGAGCCCCCCGAGCGGCCGAGAGCAGTTAAATCAAGTTCCCGTGGAGCAGTTAAGCTGAGCTTCCCCAGAGCAGTTAAATCGAGCTTCACCAGAGTCGTTAAGTGGAACCCCGTGAAGCAGTCAAGGGGAACCCCATGAGCGGCCCAGAGCAGTAAAACCCATCCTCCCCAGAGGCTGGAGCGGCCCATAGCACTTCGATTGAGCTTCCTCTGAGCGGCGAAATCAAGCTTCCCCGCGGCAGTTAAACCGAATTC
Organism: Prorocentrum cordatum; assembly: GCA_963575745.1. Taxonomy (NCBI): domain Eukaryota; class Dinophyceae; order Prorocentrales; family Prorocentraceae; genus Prorocentrum; species Prorocentrum cordatum. Next base: position 40,612 of record CAUYUJ010002719.1, read on the forward strand.
CCGCAGCGGTGAAATCGAGCGTCCCAAGGCAGTTAAATCGAGCCTCACCGGAGCCGCTAGATCGAAGCACCCTTGGAGCAGTTTAATCGAGCCTCTGTTGTCGCACGTTTGTGCTACTCCCCATCTGATGAGTCCCCATGGTTGTTGCGCGTTGTGCATTTGCCGCCACTGCGGTGGCTCAAGCACGCGCGCGTATAATTGCCGTAAAAGTTGCTGCGCCCCTCCCCTCCGCACCCCTCACGCCCCTGCCCCCATCGCAACGGCAGATATTTCTGCAGTGCTGACGCGCTGCGAGCAATGGTAGCAGAGCGCCCACGGTCGAGAACGACCCGGGACAGATGGGAGACGCAGCGGGGAGAAGCGCAGAGGAGGAGGAGGCGACAGCCCCGGCCACGGCCAGCGCTCCCCCGCACGGGGGAGACGCTGGCCCAGCGCCCCTGCCAGAGCAAGAAGAGTCATGCGAGGCCGTCCAGTCGGGGGACTGGGGTCGTTGGAGTCGAGAGTCTTGGACGACGCGGTGGAGAGGCTGGAGCTGGCGTCGAGATCCGTGGACCGATACAGATTCTTGGTCTCGAGCATGGGCGACGGCCGGCGCAGCCGCCTGCACCGGGGCGGTCCTGCGGCAGGGCGGCGAGGCGACGAGGGCGAGGGCCAGCAAGGCCCCAGCCGCCCCGCCTCCGCCGAGGCGGCGCGCGGCCCAGGCCGCAGCGCCGGGGGCGAGGCCGTTTTGGCTCCGCCCCGGGCGGCGCCCGCGGCAGGCCCCGCTCAGGCCTGCCGGCCGCCGCCTCCGCGGGGGTCTCAGTCGCCCGGCGCCCGCCCGAGTCCGCGGCGAACGCCTGGTCGCCCGCCGCCCCGCGCCAGCGAGGAGATGGCCGAGGGCCGCAGCAAGGGCAGGGATTCGATCGCCTTGATGCATGGATTCTAAGCATCGAGACGTGGTCGACTTGGACATTGCTTCCCGAGGCCCAGGCTGGACGCGCGGTGGATGAGCCCCCAGTGGAGTTGCAGGAGAAGTTGATGTGTATCCAAGAAGAACTGGACGCCCCTGGCGGCTGGAGGTTTTGATCAGACACATCGAGCAGTCTCGCGGAGTTCGAGACGACGACAAGCCCGAGCAGGCCTTTGACAACGTGCTGTGCAATTCGGAGATTTGGAACGGCGAGACCCCGCCCCCCCCCTTCATACTTCGTCGAGAGATGGAAGTGCGCGAAGCCAAGAAGCACGGCCTGGACCCACTTGAGATAGTGCAGGTGGACCAACTCAAGTCAGGGCCCCGCCTCAATGAGCAGAACGTGACCAACCTGCCGTGGATCTTTCAGGTCAGCGACGACCTCGAGTCAGCGAAGAGAGCCATGATGAAGATGAACGCGAGGCGGAAGATCAACAGCTCGACCAGACGCCCAGGAAATAGTTTCGCGGGCATCGAATGGGACAACGAGCATGGGACTCGAGAGGGCGACGATCCCGCGGATCTAGGCCTCCCCGAGTTTCGGGGGGACACCGTCCTGGACGACGCCGACGTCGACGCAGCGCGCGCCCCCGTGGAAGGGGCAGGAGCTCGACGAGGAGCAGCTGGCGAACGCGGCGGCGGCAGTCATGGACGAGGAGCGAGAGATGGAAGGCAGGCCCGGGAAGTGGGCCGAAGCCAAGGATCTAAAAGAGGTGACGGCGAGAGACAGCGAGCTCTCCGACAGCAAACGCGCCGGGAAGAAGACGCCCCTTCGAGTTGCATTCGGCAAGCAGAAGCCGAACGTCGACAAGCTCAATGCCCGCGCCAACAGTGCGAACTTTGGGCACCGAGGGCACCGGCGACGTGAACGCACCAATCCTTTTCGCCCGAAGCCGAAGGGGGGCGCTCGAGACAATGCGAAGACGCGTTGTATGCGTCCATGACGGAGGGGAATTTGGCGGCGACATGGCTGACTCTCGGAGGTGAAATTCCTCAAAAAATCTGCCAGAACGTCTCGGGATCGCGAAGCAGCTGGCTGGTCGACGAGAAGGAGCTCCAGGGGCCGTCTGGCATGATCGACGCCGCTGCCGGACATGCGCTGGCGGGTTACAAGAGTCTCGAGCAGCTGGTGAATCCCCGCGGTCGAAAATGGCGGAAAGTGCCACGCCGTTGGAGCGCGCGGGCCCGGCAGGCTCGCGGCGCAGGAGGCGGCGTAGACATCGCCGGGGGGGCCCTCGTCCCGTTCGCCGCGATTCCCGGGGCGAGTTCGCTGATATCGTTCAAAGTCGTCTCCGGAGAGATCCCGCCAAAGCAGCCCGTCAAGTGGCTCCAGAGGGTGAACGCCTTGATTGACCTGGCGCAGGGCCTGATCGCGCTGGCCAGAACGACCCTGCCCATGCGCCGTGAGAGCTCGGGGCACCGCGGCATGAGCCTGCTCGGCGCCCTGCCCCCGCAGCGCCTCGAGGCGGCCCCTGCGGCCGCCGAGGACTGGCCCGGGTCATAGGCCAAGGATTTTTGCGCCCGCGCCGCTCCCCACCCATCCTCGGCCTCCCTCCCGGCGCCCAAAGTCGTAGGATTCGTTGGCTGCGCAGGAGCGGTAGAAGTCTCGGCCGATCGAGGCAACGTCACGGGCCCTGGGTTCTCGGGGATAAGCGGGGGCAAGGTCCCTGGCGGAGACGCCCGGAACTCGGAGCGAGGCTCGAGCCCTCGGGGAGACCCTTCAGGGCATGGGCAGCATGTGGTGGAGGACGCCGACGAAGTGACCCAGAAGCTAGGCAAGAAGAGTCGCGCCCGGTAGCCGCGGCCAGCCCAGTCTGCTCAGGAGGGCCCTTCAGGACAGAGGAGGCTGGTGGCGGAGGAAGCAGGAGAGGCGGCCCAGGATGCAAGCCAGGAGAGTTGCTCTACGGCCGAAAAAGATTGGGACAGCGCGAAGGAGGCCCACTCGCCCGCAGCTTTCGAGCTCGAGATCAACGACGGCACTCCCGGCACAGTGGCTACTCAGGCCTGCGGGCCGCTACGCGTTTCAGATCAGTTCCTGTCCGATATTTTCGTCGGGCTCAGCGGCTGCCTCGAACGAGCGGGCGAGGGGCCCTCCGCGCACGTCGCCGATCAAGCAGAAGCCCAGGACCCATCGGCTCAGAGGTTTCCAGCGACTCTGGCGAGGGAGGCTCGAGCGCTGCAGGCGCGCCAGCGAGTTAGCGAGAAGATGGCCCACGTGAGCTCACCAGATCGGGGGGGCGATTGGCGCGAGGGCGGACAACTGCGACGCGGACCCATGAGATAGATCAGAAGGAGTACGACGCCGGCAAGATCAAGCTGCCTGGCACGCTTCCTGCGCGGCATCGCGTCGTGAGCCGGCTGCTCTACAACGCTGCGATCAAGATGGCCACGGTGACAGTCGAGCAGCTCTGCGGCGAGCCGGCGCTTCAGGAGGCTCCGGAGTGCGATCGTATTTCTTGGGCGAGGCGCAAGGGGGCCAACCAGTTCGCGAAGCACGAGCGCTGCAGGAAGTGCCAGACGAGGCGGTGGATCGATAGGGCGGTCTCGCCAGGAGCAAACCGAGCTGGCGGATCGGGCCCAGCAGCGCCGCCTCGACCTAGGCAATCGGGGCGACGCAAGGACGCAGGCTACGCCGCTGACGGTCAAGTCCCAGCTGGCTTACCGCGAGAAGATGAGCGAGACGCCCCAGAAGGCGGGGGGCGAGAAGGTCGAGGAAGCTTCGGGGGCGGTGGGGAACTCCGAGATCGCCCGGGCCCTGCAGGAGCAGCGCAAGATGCTCGAGCAGATGGCGGAGGCCGCGAAGATGCTCGCGCAACGCGGCTGAGGCCCTCGGACGCGCCCGGCTCTGCAGGCGCTCGAGAGGAAGGGGCGAGACACCAGGGGAATCCAAGCCTGCGGGGGGGGGGGGCCTGATGGGGAACGAGGAGGGAGGAGAGGGGAACCACGATCTCGTTCGGCGATCGGCTCGCGCTGCCAGCCGAGCAGCGAGCGCGAGTTTCAGTTTCAAGCCCCGAGCCTCTTGGTGGGAGGTCGAGCGGGAGTGCTCGGTCGATTTGGATCGGCTCTCGATGGATCGATGCTGGGCCCACTCCGAGTTGAGCCGCGTCGAGAAGAATCAGATTCCGGCGAATGCGGCGATTCACCTCGTCCGAGGGTCCAGGGGGCAGGCTCTTCGGGATAGCGTTGGCAAGCGTGCTCGATTGCGGTTTCTAGTTTCAGGTGTTCCCATTTTAGACTCCGCCGGCCCTGTTACGGCGGACCCCCCCCCGGAATGGCCAGCGACTGCCTGGCCGTCGAGGCCTGAGGCGGCCCGGGGGACTCGGACCCGTTCGCTGCATTCTCTCGATAGGATCTCATTCCGCCCCAGTTGACCCGAACGCTGGGCAAGATCTTAGCAAGGGGTGCTCGCTCCCGAAGTCGATCCGAAAAGCCGCGGGGAAGCCGTCAGCCGGCGGAGGAGCAGGGCCGCATGGCCCGAAGGAAGCGGACCCAGCTGTGGCTGAAGCGAAAGAGACGCACGTTGGCCCCCGAGCCCCCCCCCCCCCCCCCGCGCGCGCAAAGAACTCCGCGAACGAGGCTATCCCACTTCCCCGAGCATGGATCTCAGCATTGATAGGGATCTATCTTCCGAAAGCGGACTGATGGCCGCCATCAAGACCATTCAGAGGGATCGATTTGAGGTGGTCGTCGTGAGCCCCGAGTGCAAGACTTCCCCTGCCCCGCGTCGGTCGGCCCGGTCGCGGGCGCCCCCGGGGCGCCGCGAGGAAGTCGAGCGGAATCGTATGGTTTTCTTGCGCTCTCGCGCCAGGGTCGCCACGGTCCAGGCTGCGAGCGGACGAGCTTCCATCCTAGAACATCCTCTGGGAGGGAGCTCTTGGGAGCTGGAGGCCGCGCGGCTTCTCGGCGAGCTTCCAGGGGCAATCGCGGGGGGCGCGACCAGCGTCATCGCGGATTTTCGGCGGGCGGCGAGCGACTCAACAAGAAACCCGCCCGATTTATCAGCCATCGGCCGCCCTCGGTGGCCCACTTTCTCCAGAAGTGCCCCGGGGGCCACGGCCGTCGCCAGCTGGCCGGGGGGGCAGCTGCCCGAATGGCCCAGGTCTACCCTTTGACAGCGTGGTCACCCTCGGTGGACTCGCAGCGGCTGTCGAGTCCGAACCCCCGGGCCCGGCGACCGAAGCCGAGCTGGGCGAGGAAGAGGAGGCAGAGGAAGAAGAGGAGGGGGAGGAGGAGGAGGAGGAGGAGGAGGAGGAGGAGGAGGAGGAGGAGGAGGGCGGCCGCCCGGCAGGAGACGCGGAGACAGCAGGACGCTCAGGCAGTCGCGAAATCAAGAACCCAATCCAGAAGGTACACGTCAACATGGGGCATCCGCCTCGGGACGCATTTCTTCGGTAACTCACCGTGGTCAGGGCTCGACCCGACATTCTGGGCCATGCGCGTCAAGCGGGGCGCCCCCGCGGCCTAGGAAAGCAGCCGCCCCCCCGCGCCTGCCACGTCAACCGCCCGGTACTTGCCGACCTCTTCTACCTGAGCGCGTTTGGTTCCCAGGCCCCAGTGCGCAATGCGCTAGATCACGGCGCGAGCTTTCAGCGGTGCTGCGCTTGGCCCTCTCGCAGCGGCATTTCGTCAGTCAGCGTTTGGGCGGCGCTCGAAAAGACTTGGATCCGGATTTCCGGGCCTCCCGAGGCCATGGTGACCGACGGGGGTCCGGAATTTCAGGGCGCCTTCGAGCGTGGATTTGCGTCGTCGATCCTCCGCCCGACCACCCCTGAAGTAGGCGATCTGATCCTGCGCGAGACGGTCTCGGCCAAGAACCAACGCTTCATCTTTCGGGAATCTCGCCGCGCCAGCTCGTTCGGCGAGAACCCCAGGCTTCCCTGGGCTCTGCTCAGCGACGAGGGCATGGGCGCTATCGGGGCGGAGGGCGCGCGGGCTGACGTCGACGGTCGCGGCGCGGCGGCCGGCAATTTCGCTCGCAAGCGTCGCGGCAGAGAGGAGGCCCTCAAGGCTTTAATGGCCGGCGAGGCCCAGTCTATAGACTCCAGGAGGTTGCCCGGGGCCATCACCGCGTCGATCGGGCGTTTCTTCCGGGTCAGTTAGTTTTCGCCCGGCGCGAGGCCGTAGGACTGAAGACCCATTCGATCCAGAGCGATCGGTGGGTGGGCCCGGGGACGGTGGTTTGGCGCAGTGGGACCGCCGCCTGGGTGGCCATGCGCACCGAGCTGTGGAGGCGCAGCGTTGAACAGGTGCGCAAGGCGACCAGGGCCGAGACACCTGGAGCTGAGCTCATTGACAGTTCCGAGTTTCGCGAGCCGCAGGAGCAGGCACGCGGCCCCGGCCGCGAGGTCGGTACTTCGGACGTTGAGAGCGAGGGGGGCCCCCCGGAGGAGGCGCGGGACACTCCGCCAGAGCGTTTCGCTGGGGGGGGTCTGCCAGAACCGATACCGGGGCGAGCGCCAGAGGACTCTCGTGCGCCTGGCCCCGTGGAGAGTGAGTTGGCCGACCCATCTCGGCAGGTCTCGGCCACCGCGCCGGCTCGGCCATGCTCCGATCTCTCGCGCGCCTCGGGCTCCGACGTCAGCGGGCGCGACGGCGAACCCCACGGGCCCTGCCCAGCGGCCCCCTCGGCGGCGGCGGATTATCGAAGGCGTTCCCGCTCGCTCGCCCGCCCCCTTGCCCCTGCCCCCGACCCATGGGGGGCCCCGCCCTAGGGCCCCCCGATGCCCCCCGCGGTTTCGGACGCGGCTCCCTTGCCCGGGCAGGAGGACTCGGGCCGCCTCAGGACGCCTCGAAAGCCCACCCCCACCGACGAGGAGCCCCCCTCGTTTCGGCGACGAGGTCCGAGCCCCACCCGAGAGCAGCCGCCGCATGGGGGCACGAGCCGCCCCGTGGAGAGGGCCCCCCGTCTCCGCGCCAAGAGTTTCTCGACCTCGAGGGCTCTGCGAGGCGGGGGTGCGGCCGATCTCCCGCGGAGGAGCTGGCGGATGCGTCGGCGCCCGAGCGCGTCGGGCGGCGGGGGCGGGGTTCTGGCGGAGGGAGGGAACAGGCAACCGTGTCTCCAAGTCAGGTGTTTCAGACGGAGGAGCCAGTCAGTGGTCTAGATTGCCACCTCAGCTTCGGTCCGCGAATTCAGGAAGAAGAAGGCTTTACCAGCGATGAGGACCAAGACCGAGCCACGTGGGACGAGCTGTTCGGCAGTGTCGAATTCTGGAGCGACGGGGCTTGGATCGCCTGGTCGGCCAGCGGAGGCTCCGGGGGCGGCGGAAGCAAGCGCGGACAGGAGACAGTCTGGGGCAAACTGGCTGTTCCAGTCCGAGCGCGATCAGTTTCGAGGCTCCGATTCGGAGGAAGTGGCAGGCCATTCTGGACTCGAGGGCGGTCAAGGTGCTTCCCCCGGGGTTGGCGAACCCCGCCCGCCGACGCTCGCCGTCGCGCATTCAGTTTTCCAGAATGGTCCGCCGCTGGAAACCTCAGGAGGGAGTTGGCGCTCAGCCAATCCCGAGGTCTCGATGGTGCGCCAGGGGGCGCGGCGACCCTGACGCCGAGAGTCTGGCCGCGCGCGCCCCCACCCCCCCAAGAAGAGTCGATCAGAGTCACTCTGCAGGTTATCACCGGCAAACGGTCAAAGCTATTCTTCGCAGATGCGAAGAGCGCCTTCTGCTGGGCGGGCCCGCTCAGGAAGCCCGCGGGCAGGGTGCACTGCAAGCCCCGCGACGGGCTGAACCTGCCGCGAGGAAGTTGCATCGAAGTAGTCGCCCCTGTCCACGGACTCAACGACGCGCCCATTCGATGGCGCGAGACGCTCGCGGCTCACATGCATTCCCTCGGTTTTCGTCGCCGTCTGCCGGGGCCTTGCATCCAGCGAAAGTATGGACCCGACGGGGCCCTGCGAGCTCTGGTCGCCATTGAGGTGGATGACCTGATTATAGGGTGTGAGCCGGCTTGCGAGTCGGAGATGAAGGAAATTCTTTCGTGCCAGGTTCAGTTTTGGCAAGTGGCAAGAAAGGTGGGCCGATTGCGCCGGCAGACGCATTCGGCAGCTCCCGGACGGCAGGATGACAATGGACCAGGAGAAATACATCCTCGAGCAGGTGCAACCAATCAAGGTGCCCTGGGACCGTGCGACCTGTCTTGATGAGTTTCTGACCCCGCAGGAACTGCGAGACTATCAAGGGATCGTCGCCGTGTTTCAGTGGACTGCGCGGCAGCCGCCCAGGGAGGTTTCAGGCTCAGCCTCTCTTCTGTTTCGGAGTGCCCCCGCGTTCGTGTCGAGAGTTTGCCGCTGGCCAACAATGGCCGCTCGTTGCTTGAGAAGCTCCGCCAAGGTGCGCCCTACTATTTGGCATCTCGATTTGTCCGCGGTCACCAAAGCGACCTGCTCCGACGCTGGAGACCCTGGGCCCGCCAAGAAAAACGGGGCCCAGGGTGGCTGGATCGCCATGATGGGGGAACCCCAGGTGCGTGATAACCGTCGGGGTCGCATGTCAATTCTGGCGCGTCGCATCCAGCGTCTCACGCGGGTCGCGCCCTCGACTCTGGCAGGTGAAACCGTTGGCATGTCGCGTGCTCTCGCTGAAGCGCTTTCGGGACATCGTGTTCAATGGTGAACGCGGCCCCGACTGCCGGCGAGAAGACGCGCCGTTTGCTGTGTCCCTCCCGGAGCGCTGCGAGATTTACAATCACACGGCCGCGCAGGGGGCGTCGGCGGTGGACGCCAAGTCTCTCTTCGACACCCTGTCTAAGAACATTGGGGGGGGTGAAGGCGGACCGTCGGAATGCCATGGAAATGTCCATGGCGCGGGACACCATGTCCCAGGAAGGCGGCGTCATTCGGTTGATACCTTATTGCCAAATGCCAGCGGACTGCCTCACCCATCTGGGCCCCCAGAAAACTAACAAAGCCTTGACGGACTTGCTTGCGCGAGGCTCGGTCATTCTGAACGGCACGTTCGACGAGCGGTCTCTCAAGCTGGCGATGACCTCCCACAGTCGACTGGCGTCCCGGAAAGCCCCAGAGGAGGAGGAGAAGAGCGCGAGGAGGATTGAGGAAGGAGGCGGCGAGGAGAAGTTTCCCAGGGACGCAATGACCAATGGCGCAGGGAGGGCCCCGGTTCGGTCAGATTCCGGAGACGAGTCGCTGCATCTCGACCAGTTCAGAAGCCCCCCTCGGCCCACCGTTGGGAGAGAGCGGGCAGGCGTTTCAGGACCAGGCCCTCGCGAGAAAGCCAGATCGCCCTACTCACGAGGTCGTCGCGGCCAAGAGGGAGGGCCGCCGGCCCGCGGGACCGTGCAGCCGCCCCGGGTGACTCAGGGTCTTCAGATCGCCCGATCGAGATCGAGATCGGCCGAGTACTCAGACATCTTGTTTCGAATTCCTCCGCAAGGCTTGGACGGTTGTCCCTGTGCAAGAGGAGCTCATAGGGCGCTAGATTTTGGGGTGTTGTCGCCCGATTCCTTTACTCCCACCGTATGAGTCTCCATGGCTGCTGCATGTGGTGTATTTACCGCCGCCGCTGTGGTACATGCGCGCGCGTGCATCTGCCGTAAAACGTGCTGCGCCCCTGCCCTCCGCATCTCGCGCACCCCAGCTCCCATCGTAACGACCGATTTTTCTCTGATTTTGACGTGCTGCGAACATCCCCGGCGCAGTTAACTCGAGCCCACAGAGCAGTTCAATCGAGTTTCTTTAAGCAGTTTGATCGAGCCCCTCGTGGAGCAGTTAATTCGAGCCCCCAGAGCAGCCCAGAGCAATTCATCAAGCCTCCGTAAGAGCAGTTAAATCGAGCCTCCTTTGAACAGTGAAGTCGAAGCCCCGGGGCAGCCCAAACCACTTAAATCAGGATTTCTTGGAGCAGTTACATCGGATCCCCCACGGACCAATTACATCGAATCCTTGCGGGCAGTTAAATCGAACCTCTGTCATCACGCGTTTCCACTACCATCGTCATCGCGCATCGTCGCCAAGTCGTGAGCGCATTGCCGGCATCGTCACAATCAATCATCGCAGGTGTCATCAGTCGGTTCTTCCCCCCAAGCCTCTTTATCACCCGAAGGGTTTCCAACCGGGAAGAAGGGGGGTGAAAGAGGAACCTCGCTAAGCCTTAAGCCACCTTGTGACAGGCTTCCTGATTTCGGTATTATAGGTTTAGCTTGATGATCTTTTCTGTTGATCATGTTGTAAGAACGAGTTTGGGAACTCGTTCGTTTCAGATGCAGCGGTCAGCCAGAGAGGACAGTACTGTCGTTTGCCGATTTGGCTCAAGGCAAAAGCATCCGCTCATCTCGCTGCTGCCACAGTTGGTAGCGGAGCGGTGGTCAGCCATGGCCGGCAGGGGTGGACCCAGGCGCCGCTAGGGCGGTGGCGCCGGGACCGCTCGAGAGGCCAGGCGACTGCCGCTCCACCGAGGACGTGCAGTGCGTGGATCCACGGCGGGCGTGAGCATGCCGGCAGACGACAACGACGGTGTCTACGCGACGATGGGCAGCACCGAGCAGCTACCGCCGACCCCGGCGGCCGCAGCTGGTCAGCCCGCGGGGTCAGGAGGACCCGCTGTCGAGCAGGGGGACCAGTTTCGCGCGCAGCTGCGCGACCTGGTCAGAGAGGTAGCGGGGGACACTATCGGCAACGCAGCAGGCTCGACAGACACGAGACCGCGTGGACAACCAGAGGAGAAGGACCCGTGGGAGGACACGGACCCCTGGAAGCGCGACAAGGACGGCTCAGATCAATGGAAGGATCAGAGCTGGCAGCAGCGAGAATGGCGATCGCGTGACCAGGGATGGCCCGGCCAGGAGTGGCAAGGCCAGGAGTGGTCGTCCAGCCAGTGGTCCAAGGGCGACTTCTCCGATCCTCCCTCTTGGCCCGGTTGGGCCCACTACAGACTATGGAAGAAGTCCATCCTGCGCTGGAACCAGGGCACGGATGTCCAGGTATGGCGGCGCTACGAGAAGCTGATGAAGGGGTTCGACTGGGCCATGCAGGCGAAGTTCGAGGACCTCAGCGACGACGTGATTACTGGCGGGCAGTGGCTGAATGCAGTTCTGCGCCGCATGGACGCCATGGCGGGTGAACGTGAGGGAGACGACCTCAGGCGAGCAGGAAGGCGGGCACTCTTCGAGTGCACGCGAGAGTCCAAGGAGACGCTGACGCAGTTTGTCATCAGACGTGACCAGCAGCTCGCCGAGGCAGAGACCCATGACATCTGGATGTCTACTAAGCTGAAAGGCTTTCTGCTGGAAGAAGGTGCTGGCTTGTCAGCACAAGGCCAGCAGAATCTGAGGACGCTCACTCGCGGCAGTCTCGACTACGACCAAGTGTCGTGGGCCTTGAGACAGCTAGATTACGGAAGCGGCGAGAGGCTGCTTCCAGGTAGGACGAGCTCGCATCCAGTCCTCGCCGCAGAAGTCGGCCGAGACAGCGCGGGCGGACAGACTCTCTCCCCTCCTCCCTCGTCCTACCCCCAGCAGTCGTTTCCGACGGCCAACCCCGGAGTGGACGAGGCAGGAGACGACTCCTACTACGATGAAGATGTCGAGGAGGGAGACGACGACTCCGACGATCTGTCGGAGGGCGACGTCCAAGCCATTTTGGCGGAGATCGACGACCTAGACATCTCCGAGGGCGAGGCCGAGGAGGTATACATGCAGATGGAGAGACAGGTCAAGCGCACCTGGAAGCAGAACAAGGACCTGAAGCGGGCGGCCAAGCAGGACCGCGAGTACTACGGCGCTCGTCCCCGCAGCGGTGCCGGCAAGGGCCGCAGTCGCGGCAAGGGTCGAGATGCTCGGCCGGGTCGCGGCGGAGGACGACGTGAGCCAGAAGATCGAGGAGCAAGGTCCGGTGATGCACACCGCAAGAAGCTCATGAAGATAACGAAGTGCCACAACTGCAAGGAGAAAGGTCACTGGCATCGTGAGTGTCCTCACCCTCCGCGAGACCGGAAGGAGGCCTCAGCAAGCCGGGGCCTAGCGGGCTACACGTTCGACGGCTGCACCGACTACCCGGTGATCTCGCGCGACGAGCTGCAGGTTCTGCAGCGGGTGCAGGCCGAGGTCAGGACTACGGACGTTTTCCTGAACGCCGCAGTGACGCAGGGGCTGGTCGACCCAGGAGCAGGTAGTGACATTGTCGGCCTACCCTCCCTCAACCGCGAGGCCGAGGCACTGGCCAAGCAGGGGCTATGCTACGTGGAAGTACCGAGGAAGTTCAAGGCGCCCAAGAAGGCACGCGGCATCGGTGGCGAGGCGCGAGTGATTGGCACTGTGCTGTACCCACTATGTCTCGGCGGGGTCCTCGGGATCGTCGAGACGACCGTCCTGAACGAGGACGTGCCGCACATTTTGAGCGTCAACCTGCTAGACTTCCTGGGGTGTACCCTCGACCTGCCCAGGAACATACTGTCGTCTAGCAAGTTGAGGCGCGACATTTCTTTACAGAAGCTCAGTTCAGGACACCGCATGGCAGATATCGTCTGTGCGGTGTCAGGCTCTCTCCTGGCGCCGACGAGTGCGCTAGAGAAGTATCCTTTCCTGACAGCTACTTCCTTTCAGCTGTCAGCGGGCGAGCGAGCGCCCATCATGGACGAGACTGGCGACCTCAGCAGGTACATCATCACATCGGTCTTCATCATCGTTTCAGGTCCCAGGCGACCCGACGGAGCGGTCCCAGAGCAATTCGGAGTACAAGGGCACGGAGTTCTAGACATTGTGCCGCGGGCTCAGACGGTCCGCTCATCATCAGTAGTTGCCTCAGGATCCCGAGTGAATGCTAAGGCGGTGCAGACGGACCCGACGACAGTGGAGACCGTTCGAGCCAGGAGTAGGAGCCGGGCCTCAGGGCCTTGGGAGACTCTGGGAAAGAAGGTGTCACGAAACCTGTGTCGGGCGTTCGAGCATGGAGCTAAGGACCTCGTGGTTAACGCTACGAGGGTGTGGTGCCTGATGGCCAGAACGCTCATGGTTCTATCCGTAGCCATCGGCTCGAGCTGCAGCTATCAGCGACGCTTTCAACAGCGCTACTCTCAGCATTCGCAATTTGTCTTTCATATCCATGCAGGGAGTCATGTCAGGGCTTCGTTCGGCAGTCATCGTCGGGTTGATGGCAACAGTCCAGGCGGGCCCGAAGAGGGCCACCACCGGCAAGGCAGCCCAAGCGACCGAGGAGTTCCTGGCACGCCGGAATGCAGAGTCCGACGCATCCTCAGAGTCGTTCGACCAGGCCACTGCAAGCCTCGACGAGGCCGACGATGCCATGCCCCAGGCGATGCCCGGGACGTCGAGTGGCCAGCAGCTGGAGCCGCCTCCTCCCGCGGACTCAGCAGGTTCGAGTGCGGCGGCTGCACAGGTGCTTCTGGCGGGGCCGTTCCAGGGGATGCACAACCCGGGCGGGAATGTCATTCAGTACGATCACGCGGCCTTCGGCGTAGGACAAGCCGAGGCCCGAAGGACTGCCCGGGCAGCGGCCGGGCCCAGCCCCAACCTGGGAGCACGGCCAGGGCCAGCGCGCTGGCAGGCAGCAGCGGCAGCAATGGGGTCTCACCCCGTACCACTCCCTCCTCAGGTACCTCCTGGGGCGGCCGCTGCAGCAGCAGCCATGGTACAGGCGGGAGCAACTCCTCCGCCGCCCGACGGACCTCCTCCCGAGGTGATCGCAGCTGGGATCGAGGTGCCTCCCCGGGCTGTGGGATGCGGAGATGCTCCGTTGACAGGGCCAGCAGCCGGGAAGCCACCACCGAAACCAGCGCCGAAGCCAGGGACATCCACTGCACCACCGGCGGACCGATGCCCCCATCCACCCAGAGCCATCAAGCACTACGGGAATCAATGGGGAAGTGGCTCTCGCTGTACGGTGTGCGGAGAAAGGATTGTGTGGATCCCAGCCGGCCAGCAAGGAGGACCAGGAGGAGATCAGCCACCACCTCCGTCAGCAGCGGAGGCAGCCAGGCAGGCTGCAGCCAACTCCCAGAGGATGCTCCAGTACCTCCAGGAGGACCCAGGCTTTCGATCGGGGGGCGCGGCTCTGACCACGGTCAATCAGCTCGCGGGACTCCTCCAGAGCCTCCAATGGCAGCTGCAGGAGGTGCCGGAGGGCATTCGAGCTTTCGGACAGATCCAGTCGGTTCTGGATCAGATGACGGCTGTGGCGACTCAGGCGCTCAGCGTGCCCAGCGAGACCCAGGAGGGCTTGCAGCAGATCTTCCAGGGCATCCAGCACATCAGGAACATGCTGGGGACGTTCGAGAGCTTCGCGGAAAGTCTGGACACTCTGCAGGAGTCTATCAATGGCCTTGTCGGCGCGGTGAACAACGTGGAGACGGCACTTCAGCAGATCGGGTACATGGTGGTGAACATCGGGACAGCCGTCACCTCCATCGCCCAGGTGATGAATACGGGGCAGGCGAACCCAGCCTGGCAGATGGGAGACCCGTGGTACGAGTCGCCGGCAGGAGCGGCCGGGACGGGCAGCAGTGGCAGCGAGCAGCCGGCGCAGTCGGCACCACCGACGGGTCAGCCGCCGGCAGCACAGCAGAGCATGCCGTCGCAGCCTGCTCAGCCACCTCAATCGCATCAGCCGCTGGGCGAGCGGGACGGTCTCACTACGACGGGGACAACGACGACTTCAGCAACAACGGCGGGCAGTCTCTACTCCATACCAGAGGAGGAGAGTCCCGCAGCAGGCTGGGAGGTCCTGAGCGACATGAGCGACATCAGCAGCTCGGGCCCAGGGACCTAGGACGAGCCAGCAGTGAAGCAGAGCGGCCGAGGGGCCGTTCGCTAGGCCTTGGCGCCGCCTTCTCTCGAGGCGGCTGCGCTGCTTCTGTTGCGTCAGGTGCGAAGAGGTGTCGTTCCTCGTGTCCGTGCCCGCTGACTTCCTCCACCTCTCCTCTTCCTAATCCCTCTCTCTGCTTTCCCATATTTCTGACTGAAGATGAGGCTCCGACACCGAGAGAGCCGGCGAGTCAAGGTGCTCCCGCGGGGTTTGGCGCCGGGAAGCTCCCAGGCCGGGTCTTGGCCGATTTTGAGGGAGCCGAATGGTTGTTGGGAGATACCGTCAATGACGATCACGAGGTATCGTGCCCTCCCCGTGTCAGGGCTTCCCTGGAGACCATGGTGTCGACTCCAGACGATTCCGGGACAGCGGTGTTATCCAACCACGCCCTGCCACGTAAGAAGGGGACAGCCTTTATGGAGGTGTTTTCTCCACCCAGGATTGCTCCCAGGGTCGAACGTCGGGGGGGGGCGTTGGGTCCCAGGGCCAGTTGGGATATCGCCCAAGGCTGGGACTCCCGCGTCTCCAGGGACCGCAAGGAGCTTTGGGAGGCCCTGGACCGTGACGACCCCGAGCTGACGTGGCTCTGTCCACCATGTCGGACCTTTTCGATCATCAGCAGGATCAGTCAGGCGGTTCGCGATCCGATCAAGTGGAAGCGAGCGATCATCGAGGGCATAAATGATCTTATCTTGTGTATGGAGATAGCTAGCGATCGAGTGACGAGAAATCGGTACTTTGCTTTCGAGCACCCCCTGTTCGCGAGTTCTTGGGCAACTAAGGTAGTGCAGCTCGTGTCTAGCCTACCCGGGGTCCGCGGGACACGGGTTGATATGTGCACCTTCGGTCTGAGCGTGACCAGAGACGGGCTAAACAAAAAGCCGACCGGGATTCTAACGAACCACCCCAGGTTCCAAGAGATCCTAGAGGGGCACCTCTGTCCGGGGGATATCAGACACGTGCTGCTTGAGGGTAAGAGTAGGACCTCCTCTGCTCAAGAGTATCCTCCGGCCTTTGCGGAGGCAGTGGCTCGCGCGGTGACAGAAGAGTGGAGCGGACCTCGTCGACCACGGCCGGTGACTTGGGCCCAGTACGAGGAGGGAGACTTTCCCGAAGGAGATGAAGGTTTGGGTCACGAGGAAGAGGATCCGGAGGGAAGTGAGGACGAAGATGTGCCCGAGACCAGACTTCCCAGCAGCGCCAAGGTGAGCGAACCTCTTCCGGACCCATCGGAGACCGAAAAGAGGCTGGTGTTTCGGCTGCATGTTAACATGGGGCATCCGTGCAATAGAAAATTCGTGCGAGTCCTGAGGGCCGGGGGAGTCAAGGTCCATATTCTGAGGTGGGTCCGCGATTCCTTTAAGTGCTCGGAGTGTGCCGAGCGTGCTCGGTCCAGCAGCCATCGCAGAGTTGCCATGCCGCGGACTTTCCGTTTTAACCACATCGTGGGTGTCGATTTGTTTTATGTTCCATATCAGGACAAGGTCCTGCCCTATCTCAATATTGTCGATCACGGATCCAACCTGCAGATATGTGTGCGGGTCGAGGAACCCAAGGCCTCTCTTGTGTGGCGCGCCTTTGTCTCTGCTTGGATAAGGCCATTCGGCGCTCCTCACTTTCTTCTCTCAGACGGGGGCCCAGAGTTCGAAGAGAGATTTGCTCGCGGCCTGGAGCAATGGGGAGTACTGCATCACGTCTGTGACGCTAACTCCCCCTGGCAGAACGGCCGAGTCGAGCGTCACGGGGGTTGGATCAAAGAACGAATCAAAAGCGAGGTGGAGGCTGGTTCTGCTTTGCCCGGGGATGTGCAGGAGTTGGACGAGCTCATCCATGAGCTCTGTGCCCACAAAAACAGGTTTTGGCACCGGGGAGGCTTTTCGCCCATGCAGCTGGTTTTCGGAGAGAACCCCCGCCTGCCACACGAAATTTTGTCGGACGACCACATGGGCCTTCCCGGATGGCAAGACTGCTTGCGGCCACCGTCCGAACAGGATTCGGCCGGTGCGGAGTTCGCCCGATCTCAGAGAGTCCGAGATGTCGCTCGCCGTCTGGCCATGGAGACCACCGCTCGAGACAAGATACACAAGGCCAGCAAGGCCAAGGGACCGTCCCAGACCACCTTCAGTCCTGGCCAGTGGGTGTTTGTGTGGCGCAGGCTCACTCGGGCCGGGTCGCGGGCGGACACGCTGGGTCGCAGGCGAGACGCTTGGACGGGACCCGGGGTCGTGGTGTTGGCCGAGAGGGGAACGGTCTGGGTGGCGGTAAGAGCCCGACTATGGAAGTGCTCCCCCGAACAGGTGCGGCACGCCAGTCCCGAGGAAGAGTTCGGGATTCAAGTGGCCCAAGATCCACAGTGGTCCGAGCTCATGGCCCAGGCACAGTCCAGACGGGCGTCGGCTGTGGACGTACAGCGAGAAGGCCCCCCTCCCGATGAGGCTTGGGATCAACCTCTGTCGCCGGGGTCTGATTCTGCTCCTCAGTTGGCGGGGCCCGGGGTCGGGCCAGAGGTGGCCGAGCCTGTGGGCCCAGTGGGCCCCCCCTCCGCGGGTCGTGGTTTCGATCCCATCGGTGCGGGGCCTCCTCTTCTCAGGACACGGGGCCCTCGATCCAGACCATCATCGGCGGGAGGGTCAGCGGTGGCCAACGCGGGTTCCGAGAGGACACGACTTCCCTCGATCTCGGAAAGCGTCGAGGAGCCAGGCGAGTCATCAGGTATCGGCACGCCTCCAGGCGAAGGAGATCTCCAAGCGATCCCGGGGCCCGACGAAAGGATCCCCGGGGAAGCCGTCGATCCTCCGTCGGTCGAACCTCCTCCTACCGTGTCGCTGCCTCCTCCGTCGCCCCCTCCGATTGTGCCGGTCGGACCTACTAGGGCCAAGCTCGAGCAGCCGAGCGACGTTCCTCACTGTTTTCGGAGACCCCTGGGGAACGAAGGGCCAGGCGTTAGGTCCGCCAGCTGCCCGCCAGAGGTTAGCGAGGCCAAGCGGCCGCGAGTGGAGCCTCCTCCGGGCCTGGAGCCGCCAACGGCGGCAGAGGCCGACTCGGTTCCGTCGTCGTCTGCTGCGGCTGCCGGTGCCGCCGCCGCCGCCGGGGACAGTAGAGAGAGGAGCCAGTCGAAGCCCAGGGGAGAGCTCGTCGGACGACGGGTGGCTGAGATCGAGGCCCGGACCGAAGCTGAGGGCGGGACTTCGTATTTTGTGGAGACCAGCGAGGATGGGTGTTTCCTGGGGCTTGTTGAAAGGGTCGAGAGCTCCGGGGACAACGGGATCTTGGCGGCCAGCCGTGGAGGAGAGATTTCCCTCAAGCAGCTCAGTCCCGCGGAGAGAGTGAAGTTCGAGATGTCAGACGATAAGGAGTGGCAGAACATGATGGGTTCAGGAGCGGTGGAAGTAATACCTCCCAAGGAGGCGGAGGCTGTCAGGCGCACCTGTCCGGATCGGATAATTACCAGTCGAATGGTGCGTCGGTGGAAGCCGGTGGAAGGTGCCTTCACCGAGCCCACTGCCAAGTCAAGATGGTGCGTCCATGGCCACAAGGACCCTGACACCGGGTCACTGTTCGTGTACTCGCCTACCCCTCAGACCACGTCAATTCTCATGTTCGTCCAAGTCATGATGAACTTGGGTCATTTAGGTGATATCGCCGACGTCAAAAACGCCTTCTGTCAATCGAACCCGATGCAGAGGACCCAGGGAGAGATTTACGTGGAACCCTGCGAAGGGATCCAGGTGGAGAAGGGGTCCCTGATCCGTTTACTCGTCAACGTGTATGGGCTCGACGATGCCCCCCTTGCTTGGAGGAAAACCGTGGTCGGGTTTCTGCAGAAACAGGGTTTCGTGAGAAGCCTACTCGAACCGTGCTGGTGGATCAGATACGGCCCCGACGGGGCCATTCTGAACATGATCCTTCTAGAGGTGGATGACTTCTTCATATCCAGCAGCTCTCGGGAGACTCGCACATGGGTTCGTCAGGTGCTCGAGTCCCGGTTCAAATTCGGGAAGTACCGCGACTGCCGCGAGGGGCCAGTCGAGTATGCCGGGAGGCGTGTGTCGTTCGCTCCCCACCGGACCCTCATCGATCAAGAGAAGTACATACTAGAGGAGGTCAGGCCAGTGAGCATGGAGCGCGGGAGGCTCGGGCTAAAGAAAAACCCTCTCACTCCCGCTGAGTTCAAGTCCCTCCGTTCTCTGATATATAAGCTTAACTGGGTCGGGCGAGAGACGCGACCCGAGGCGGCCGGAGCGGCCAGTATCTTAGCTAGCAGGCTTAAGAACGCTACGACGGGTGACGTTACCATTGCCAATCGAATGGTGCGGTACTTGAGATCAACGGCCTCCAGAGGCCTCAGCATTTGGAAGCTCGACCCTGACCGTATGGCGTTTGCGTCTTTCTCGGATGCCGGGGGTGTTGGAGCCAACGAAGGACTCGTGGACGAGAGGGGTCTCCCTGAGGACCCCACCCAGGGCGCGTGGATGATCCTTGCCACGGACAGGAGCGTGCTGGATAACTGCGCCGTGAAGGCTTCCGTGCTGGGGTGGCGTAGTTCCAAGTTGCGTAGGAAGGTCTCTTCGACCTTGGCCGGGGAAACCCAGGCCCTCTCTGCCGCCGTGGCAGAAGTAGAATTTCAGCAGGTTTTGTACCGGGACGTGGTTTTCAGGGACGTTGATGTGAATGACACTTCCAGGGGTTCGGGACCTTTCACGACAGTTCTCAGGAGGGACTGTCGATTAGGCGGCCGAGTGGATCAAGTTCATGTGGTAGACGCAAAAAGCATCTACGACACGATGCTCAAGGAGGGCAACGCCAGCGCCCGAGACAGGCGCACAGCCCTGGATCTGGCGGGGGTGTGTGAGACCCTCGAGAGAGCCCGGGGCCACGTACGATGGGTGCCGCACGGCAGGATGCCGGTGGACACGCTCACGAAGGATGACGTGAGCAAGAGTAACGCCGCCCTGGCCAATCTGCTGGCCAACGGTCGGCTGGTGCTAATAGACGAGAGCGCTGAGATGGCCCGTCGCAAGGAACAGCCAGGTGCGAAGGACCGATCCCACGCTGCTTCGAGAAGGACCCTCGACGGCGACTCCCGTCTGGTATCGTGGGCGGAGTTTGTCTCAGCCCTGTCGGCTTCGGGGTTGGCCTCCGGGACGACCTCTCTTCCTCCCTCTCCTTCTTAGCCCATCCTGTTCTTCCAGGGTGTCTGACTTGCTGTGTACAGTTACTGCTTTATATACGGGGAAGCTAAACCTAGGAGAAAGCTTGACCCATGTGACAGGCTTCCTGATTTCGGTATTATAGGTTTAGCTTGATGATCTTTTCTGTTGATCATGTTGTAAGAACGAGTTTGGGAACTCGTTCGTTTCAGATGCAGCGGTCAGCCAGAGAGGACAGTACTGTCGTTTGCCGATTTGGCTCAAGGCAAAAGCATCCGCTCATCTCGCTGCTGCCACAACCTCCACCCAGAGGGCCGGTGGGATTTGCGGCTCGTGTTTACGATTCGTGGTATGTAGTTCGTGTTTTGTGTATGTTCATTCGTGGTTCGTGCTTTCGGATGTTCGTTGTTTTTGGTGGCTCGTTGCACGTAGCGCGTGGTCTGTTGCTCGTAATTAGCTCGTTTGTGTTTCTCGTGGTTCGCAGCTCGTGGGTTTTGACCCGTGGCCCCTCGTCTGCCGAACTCAAGCTCGTTCCTCTCGAAGACGAATTAGCTGCACAAGCATAAACTGTCGGAGGTCCGCGCGGATTTCTTGGACTGCCGCTGGACCCCCTGTTCCGTTCCCTGGCGCGCGGAGAGCGCCAGGGTTGCCGCCACGGAGGTCAAACACAGATCCGAGAGACCCGCGCGGACCTCCGAGTGTTAATGTGTGTGTGTGTGTTAATGCTTATGCGATTTTGTCGTAGTGTATCCTCGTGAGCTTTTGTAACCCAGGCTCGCTCCTCGAACCATCCTCCAAGGGTCGCCCCTCGGGACCTGCTTTCATGGGACTCTTGTGTCGCTGTCTCTGGAAAGACGCAGCTCCAGTTTCCCCGCCGGGGTCCGACTCGACGAGGGGGGGCGCCGCAGCTGGTTCAGACAAACACACATCGCTGCACCCCTGCCCGCTGCAGGCGGGCGCGTTGGTGCAGGCGGCCGCAAGCGCAGGGAGCGATCTGGAGGTGGCAGCACAGGCAGTGATCGTGACGATCGTCAGCAGGACCTCGTTATGATCGTGGCAGTCACAGTCAGGATGTTGAGGCAAGGACCATGTGGGGCTCACGGGGGTCATGGTTTTCTGGCCGCCCCTCAGCTCTAGATCTGCGAACTTGTGCATGGCCGAGACTCGCCGTAGCCAGAAAAGCACGTTCGTTCCTTCTTCGGCGTTCCTCATGGTAGCACGGTGACTGTATGTCCTACACCTCTTGAGAGAGTGCAGGACGCACCGTGGCAATCAACGATGTCCGTTGTTCGGTCGGCTCGGCCGCGTCGCAGTTGGTTACTTTCGGTCGGTTCGGTTCGGCCGTGTGTTGCGCCCTTGCTGCGTCGCTGCGCCCTTCTGGCCTGTCGCTTTCGGTCGGCTTCGGTTTCGGTTCGGTAGGTTTTCGGTTGCCCTGGCAGTGGTGAGACAAAGGGGCGGAAGAGGTCAAGGAATACGACCGCATCCTTTGCCACTGGGCGCCTGAACGCAAGTCACGGCGCCCGCTCGCAGGTGTGGCGCGGTCTCAACAGGAGCGTGCAGCCAGGTTCAGTATGCCTTCACGAGAGCCTCTTGGACCGTTCGCGGGGCGTCGAGAGCAGAGGAATAGGTTGGTAGATTGTGGGGGAGGGGTTTGAGATCTAGGCCATTTAACGAATATCGGTGTATGCGTGGATGTATGGTTGCGTAGGTGCATGCGTGGATCCCGGTTTGCGTTACTCGCGCACGTTAGCCAGTTATCCCGAATGCAGTTCATGTGTCAGCACCTACTTCAGGTCCCGGCACAGCTCCTACCACAGCGCCTTGCCCCTTCTACAGTTCTTATCACCTGTCATTCTGCGGCTGATATGGCAGTTCCTTCTCCAGCTTCTACTACGGCGCACACAACAGGTCATGCTACAGCTCACACCAAAATGCGTACTTGAATTTCAGGCCCAGCTCTGGGCACAATTCGCATCATTGCTTAGTTCACTGGTCGTTCACTGGTCTTTCCACCTTTCATGACACGTGCGGAAGTCCCTACAAGGGCTCCCGCTTCAGCTCACGGTTCACATCGAATTACAATTTTCATTACAGCTCCCGGTACATATCATTTAGGTTTCGCACGGTACGTCAAAGTATGGCACATGGGCAGATCGTGTTCCAGTCCCGAGCACAATTGGCATTACAGGTGTTAATACGGATCCCGATATACATATTGTTACAAGCCCTACTACATATGCGACTACAGGTGGTAGTGTTCTTGCTGTCTACAAGTTCTACTAGAATTCCTGATGTGTCTATGATATATAGTTGAGATTGGCATTTCTTTATTAGCTTTCGCACAGCTCGTACTACTGCAGCCGCCCGTACTTATCTGATTATGCTAGCCAGCATGGGGACCGCAAGCAGCGCGTGACTAGAATTCAGCTATGTGCAATGAATGTGGAGCAGTCGATGTAATGCAATATGCAATATATGTGGTGCGAACGTGGTGCAGCTCATGTAGAGCAGTAGATGTGGTGCTGTAGATGGGGTGCAAGTCACCCTGCCGCAGTTGAAATTGTCAACTCCACTGCTCGCGCAATCACCCCAGACACCCACCCGCAACTTGGTTTTCAAAACCAATGCGTCGGCGATTGCGATGACTGTGGTGCAGTATATGCAGTGCAATCTATGTGATATAAGCTATGTGGTGCAATATACGTGGTGCAACCTGTGCGGTGCATGCCATTAACTTAAAAACACTTAGAGTTGTCAGCCCCACTGCCCGCGCAATCGTCCCACCCTCCCGCCCGCAACATGGTTTGCAAAACCCTTGCGGCGGCGATTGCGATGATTGCCTGGCGCTGGCTGACGCGTCGCTGCGTCCGCGCTAGCACACGCAGGTTCGCGCACAGAGCGGCCAACTAGTCAGGCGCGACCGACGCGGCTGCGGTGGCGCTGTCCGTTGGGGGATTCCCCAGCGCGTCTCGCAGGCCGCGCTGACGCTTGCGCATTTCAGTGCGAGTCGGTGACTCGGGCAGGCGCAGCATCATGGCGACGTCGACGACGCAGACACGATGATGATTGTAGTGATGTTAGTGACGTCGACGGCCACGACGATGGCAAGGCCAATGACGGCGCCGATGCTGATCACGCCGATGACGATGATGGTGCTTGTCTTGTCGGTGTGTGTTTGGAAGGAGTTCGACATGCGCGCGCGGCCGACGCGCGCGAGTGGCCCGCACGGCTTCATTTGACAGGGGTTGGCCCCCCCACCCACCCCCCACCCTCCCCCCCGAGACCCCCCGAATTGCAGACCTCTAAGGATCCACTGGCCCAAAACTCAGGCACAGTAGCAGTATGGGCCGAAGGTCATAGATAAGTAAGAAATTGGTCTGGCGACGGATCCATCCCCATGCAGCCATATGCAGCGCAGGGCATGCGTTGTTCTTCATAAATTGCGCACCGCGGGGCAATGCTGAAAGATAGCTGCTGCGGAGCACGTGTGCACGGGTGCGCTGAATTCCTTGTGAGGCACGGTTCGCGTGATGGGTGTGCCGAATAATTCGGATATTGCCGCGCGAACGCGCCCATTGAGGCCGCAGGTGGAACTCCTCCAGACACGACCCGTGCGAGGCATGTTCCGACATGGTCGGGGGGACGCCATGCGAAGGCCCATTGGTGCCATAGGTAGAGCTCCTTCTGGGGCATGGCTCGCGTGACGGGTGTGCCGACATGGGCGGGGGAGTGTTGCACGAACTTTGTCTTTGGGCTTTTTGATGGCGCTTCTTGTGGGCACGATCCGCGTGATGGGGTGTGCCGTAATGGCCAGGGGTGATCGCAGTGTGAACCTTGCCTCTGGGGCCGTAGGTGGAGATCCCTATGGACCACGATCCGTGTGAAAGGTGTGCCGAGCTAGACGGGAGGGCGGGATGCGAACTTGGTCTCTGGGGCCGTCCGTGGAGCTCATTGCGGGCCACGGTCCGTGTGAGCAGTGTGCCAAGGTGAGCGAAACGACGCTATGAAGCTTCATTCTGGAGACCATTTCTTTATTGCTTGGGGCATGACGGGCGTCATGGTCCCCGCCCCCACCCATGACGGAAGGCTCCCCCCCCAGTGCGCTCCTGGCACTGCCGCCGTGCGCATTGGGATCCGCGTAGGTGTCCGCGTAGGAATCCGTTTAGGAGTCTGGTCCGCAGTCGTCGTCGTTGTCGTCGTTCGTGGCTCGTGGCTCGTCGCTCGTCGCTCATCGTCGTCGTGCGCGCGGACGCGGGTGGAGCCTGTTTTTTCTCTTATTCCGGGCCGATGACGGCAATCATTTGGGGGGGTGGAGGGGGTCGATGACGTCACGCTTCGCGCCGGCGGCGCCTGGGAATGTCTAGGATCAAGCAGTGGCGAAGCGTCCAGGCTCGCCTATAGCCCTACCAAAGAAAACATGTTATTTGAACATTTCTGGATGGGACTGTCTTGATTTAACACACCAGGTTCATGTTCTAAGAACATTGTTCCCTACCTAGGCTCTGCCTAGAAGGGTTCTTACTCTCTTAGCTTGAAGGGGCCGGGCAGTGCAACACGCCCCGGGCGGTTCCCCCAGTCCCTTGGGAGCGGTTCCCCCAGTCTCCTGGGAGCTTTAGCTTTAGCTTTAGCTTTAGCTTTAGCTTTAGCTTTAGCTTTAGCTTTAGCTTAGCGTTAGCTTAGCGTTTCGCTTAGATGTTCGCTTAGCGTTTAGCTTCGCTTTTCGCTTAGCGTTTAGCTTAGCTTTAGTTTAGCTTTAGCTTAGCTTTAGCTTAGCTTTAGCTTAGCTGTGGCTTAGCTGTAGCTTAGCTTTAGCTTAGCTGTAGCTTAGCTTTAGCTTAGCTGTTGATCAGCTTTAGTTTAGCTTTACCTTAGCTTTAGCTTAGCTTTAGCTTAGCTTTAGCTTAGCTTTAGCTTAGCTTTAGCTTAGCTGTGGCTTAGATTTAGCTTAGCTTTAGC
This sequence comes from Prorocentrum cordatum, assembly GCA_963575745.1. NCBI lineage: Eukaryota > Dinophyceae > Prorocentrales > Prorocentraceae > Prorocentrum > Prorocentrum cordatum. Next base: position 65,435 of record CAUYUJ010002719.1, read on the forward strand.
TTAGCTTTAGCTTAGCTTTAGCTTAGCTTTAGCTTAGCGTTACTGTTACTACTAATGCTGCTTTCCTAGGGGTTCCAACTCCTAGGTTGGGTCGCACTGGGATATTGTTTTCCCTACCTAGGCTCTGCCTAGAAGGGTTCTTACTCTCTATCTTAAAGGGGCCGGGCAGTGTTGCCCGCCCCAGGCGGTTCCCCCAGTCCCCGCCCCGCGGTTCCTCCAGTCCCCTGGGAGTTGTAGCTTTAAGTTTAGCTTTAGCTGTAGCTTTAGTTTAGCTTTAGCTTAGCTTTAGCTTAGCGTTAGCTTAGCTTTAGCTTAGCTTTAGCTTTAGCTTAGCTTTAGCTTTAGCTTAGCTTTAGCTTAGCGTTTCGCTTAGCTTTCGCTTAGCTTTAGCTTAGCTTTAGCTTAGCTTTACCTTAGCTTTAGCTTGGCTTTAGCTTAGCTTTAGCATAGCTTTAACTTAGCTTTAGTTTAGCTTTAGCTTAGCTTTAGCTTAGCTTTGCTGATACTATTGCTGCTTTCCTAGGGGCTCCAACTCCTAGGTTGGGTTGCACTGGGATGATGTTATTAGAACATATTTGGGTTCTAAGAACATTCCGTGGTAGGACTATAGGAATGCCGGGACGGTCGGTCCCTGCTCAATAGGAATGACGGAGGACGGGTGGCACCAGCATGTAGCTGGCGATCTGCACCACAACGCCTGTGTACACCTCAGTGCTTGCGTGCACCAGCGCCTGAATACATTACACCGCCTATGTACACCACAGCAGCCGCGTGCAACACAGCGTCAGTTTGTGCCACCGCGCGCGCGGGCACAACAGCTCTTGTGTACACAGCGCCTGCGTACACCACATCAGCCGTGTGCAACACAGCTGTGTACACCACAATGCCTGCGTGCATTGCAAAGCCTGTGTGCACCACGGCGCTGGCGTGCACCACAGCAACCGTGCGCAACACAGCACCACTGTCGTATGTAGAATGTTTGAAGGAATCGTTCTGACAAAATGGAGCGTTTGAGGATTCCACCGAAAACGCCAGAAAATAATCCTTATGGACAAGGGAGCTCCAGGGGAATCTACGAGTCCTTCCGAGTTCGCCCGCATCACCGTAACTCCTCCCATCCGCGTCCAGGAGGCTCCAGCTAAATTGGCCTTCCGAGAACCAAGTGGGCCGATTCTATAGACCATTTTGCGGTGCCCAATGAGTTTCGCACGTGCGTTGTAGAGCCAACCCGCACGATAGGCGTAAGGAGGAGGAGGAGCAGGAGGAGGAGGAGGAGGAGGAGGAGGAGGAAGAGAAAAAGGAGGAGGAGTAGGAGGAGGTGGAAAGAGGAAAAGGGAAGATGGAAAAACGTCGCTTTCGAATATCAGCACTTTTTTGGCGTGGCGCTCCCGCAGCACATCCTCACGTACAGGCTCCTTCTACTTGTCCTACGCACGCAGGCGCTGTGGTGTACAATGGCGGTGCGTTGCACGCGGATGCTGTGGTGTAGACAGGCGCCGTGGCGGGCACAGGCGCCCCGGTGCACGCAAGCATTGTAGTGTACACAGGCGCTGTGTTGCCAATGTTTGCCTCTGGTGTGTACATGTACACCGGCGCTGTAGTGTACGCAAGTACTGCAGTGTACACTGGCGCTGCGTTGCACACGGTTGTTGCGATGTACGCAGGCGCTGTGGTGTACACGCGCGTTGTGGTGCACGCGAGCGCTGTGGTGTACACAGGCGCATGGGGGCAGATCGCCACCTACATGCTGCTCGCGTCGTCGTCGTCGTCGTCGTCGCTTGTCGCTCGTCGCGTCGTGCGCGCGGGCGCGGCTGTGGTGCCGGAGCCACACGGCGGGGGGCGGGGGGCGTTACGTCATGACCCCCCCCCGCCCCCCCCGCGTGAGGGGTACAATCATGCATGCAACGATGTAAATATATGTATACATGTGTATTTGTGCATATACATGAACATATATATCTATACACATTAAAACACACAAATATATTTATATACGCATATGTATATATACACATACAACTACAAATATGTTTATGTATGTATGTATGTGTTTATTTGTGTGTATACATTTATTTCAGAAAATATCTGAGTAGGCCCGGGGGCGGAGGTGGGGTGGCGCCACCGGTTGACATGGCCGCCCCGGGCGTCCTGTGGTAAAACGTACATTTTCAACATACTCGCTTGCTGCGTCCTCACAGTGCCCTAGACGCCCCCGAGGAGCCCCAAGACAGCCCACGAGAGACCCAAGAAGGCCCAAGACGGCCCAAAAGGGTCGTCCTGTGGGGCTCACGGAACCCCCCAAGACGGCTCAGACGCCCCAGAGCCGGCCCAGGAGGCCCCCAAGATGGCTTCATGGAGGCCCAAGAAGGCTTCGTTGGAAATCATGTTCTTGGAAGCCTTTCCGTGAACATGATTTCCGGGTTTCCAGAACGCCCAAGAGGGCCCCAGAACGGCGCCAAAAGGACTCTAAAAGGACACGCAAAAAGGCCCAGAAGGCCCATTCTTTTCGTAAAACGTACGCTTTCAGCATATGCGCTTGCTTCGTTTCCAAAGCGCCCCAGACGCCCCCGAGGAGCCCCAAGACGGCCCAAGAGGGACCCAAGACGGCCAATGAGAGCTCCAAGGCAGCCCAAAATTGCCCCAAAAGGCGCCCAAAAGAATCACAACGGGAGCCAGAAGAGCTTCCTAGAGATTCTCGGGCGGCCTCTTCCGCAGCGTCCGAAATCATGTTCCCGGAAGCCTCTCCAGGAACATGAGTTCGGACGCCAAAAAGAGCCCACAATGAGGCCCTAAAAGGACACCCAAAAATGCCCGGACGGGCACCGTTCGTTTATTCGCGCGACACGTTGTTGAATGTTTCGCACGCGGTGGAGGAGGAGGAGGACGAGGACGGGGACGAGGAGGAGGAGGATGAAAGGGGGACGGATGAGGTGGAGGAAGAGGAGGAGGAGGAGGAGGAGGAGGAGGAGGAGGAGGAGGAGGAGGAGGAGGAGGAGGAGGAGGAGGAGGAGGAGGAGGAGGAGGAGGAGGAGAGAGGACAGGGAGGAGGAGGGGAGAGGAGCGTGGTGCGGGGGGGGGAAGGAGGAGGACGGGGGGAGGAGGAGGAGGATGTAAAGGAGGAGAGACAGGAGGAAGAGGAAAAGGGAGGCCCTTTTTTTTCGAGTGTTCCGTTCATCCGGTGCGGCCCGGTGCTCGCGCGGAGTTGCTGCGCCGTTTCGCGAGCCATGCAGGCTGGACAGGATAAGAAGGAGGAGGAACAGGAAGAGGATGATGATGATGATGATGAGGAGGAGGAGGAGGAGGAGAAGAGGGGAGGAAGAGGAGCGAACGAGGAGGGGAAGATAAAATGGAGGAGGGGGAGAAGGAGGAGGAGGAGGAGGAGGCGGAGGAGGGGAGGAAGAGGAGGAGGAGGACATGGAAAGAGGAGGGAGGAGGGAGGAGGAGGACGACGAGGAGGCGTGGTTTTTGGCCTCCTCGGGCCTCTTGGGGGGGAGGCTCGCCCCAGAGCTGTTCGAACCACGACCTTCGCAAATTGACGACAGACTGGGGTGCTCTCAGACTCCGACCATCCCGTCCGTTGTGAGGTGCCCAAGACGACCCATGAGAGCCCCTAAACAGCCCGAGAGAGCCACGCCAGGCGTCCTGTGGGGCCCGCGACCCCCCCCACCCAGACGGCCCAAGAAACCCCAGAGACGGCCCAAGAGACCCCCAAGACAGCCTCGGCGAGGCCCGCGATGGCCCCCAAAAAGCCCAAGAGCGCCCCAAGAGAGAGGGCCCCAAGAGAGGCAGACATCGGCCCACTCCTTCCGTAGAACGAACATTTTCAGCAGATTCGCTTGCTTCGTATTCGCTGACACCCCCGAGGAGCCCTAAGACGGCCCATGAGGGACCCGAGATGGCCCATGAGAGCTACGAACCAGCCCAAGAGAGCCCCAAATGGCACCCAACAAAGCCACAACGGGGGCCAGAAGAGCTGCCTAGAGATTCTCGGGGGGCCTCTTCCGCAGCGTCCGAAATCAGAATCCGGGAAGCCTTTTTGGGAACGTGATTTCCAGTTTCCCAGGCCGCCCGAGAAAGGCCCTAAGACGGCGCCGAAAAGTTTTAAACACGATGCCCAAAAAGGCCCGGAGGGACACAGTTCGTTGATTTGCGCGACATGTTGTTGGACTTCTTGCTCGCGGAGGAGGAGGAGGAGGAGGAGGAGGAGGAGGAGGAGGAGGTGGTGGGGGCGAGAGGAGGAAACGAGACGGAGGAGGAGGAAGAGTAGGGGGGGGAGGAGGGAACGGCGGGAGGAGGGGGGGGAGAGAGAGAGAGAGAGAGAGAGAGAGAGAGAGAGAGAGAGAGAGAGAGAGAGAGAGAGAGAGAGAGAGAGAGAGAGAGAGAGAGAGAGAGAGAGAGAGAGAGAGAGAGAGAGAGAGAGAGAGAGAGAGAGGAGAGAGAGAGAGAGAGAGAGAGAGAGAGAGGAGAGAGAGAGAGAGAGAGAGAGGGGGGAGAGAGAGAGAGAGAGAGAGAGAGAGAGAGAGAGAGAGAGAGAGAGAGAGAGAGGAGAGAGAGAGAGAGAGAGAGAGAGAGAGAGAGAGAGAGAGAGAGAGGGAGAGAGAGAGAGAGAGAGAGAGAGAGAGAGAGAGAGAGAGAGAGAGAGAGAGAGAGAGAGAGAGAGAGAGAGAGAGAGAGAGAGAGAGAGAGAGAGAGAGAGAGAGAGAGAGAGAGAGAGAGATCGGACAAGTAGGCGGACCAGGGTCCGTCCGCGAGGCGCACTGCGGTGCGACAACTCGCATGCACTATTTGCGGCGGTGCAGCCTTTAGATACGAGGGCGGGCAACAAAAAAACCCTCCCCCGGCGCAGTGCGACAGACGCTACAGACGGCGGACAGACGATGATGATCTCACCTGTCAGACCGCGTGAGGAAATAGGCCCCAACAAGAAAGGCGACGTGCTGACACGTGGCTAGGCGGCTTGGCAGACCGCCAGTTGGGCGCTTGGCCGCTAAGCGGCGCGCAGTGACGGGGCACCCCCCGCCCCCACGCCCTGACACCGTGGACGCGGAGCCACGCGTACACACGGGCAGGCAGAAAGGAGGAGATTAGCGCGGGGCACCAGGTGGAGCGCCGCGGAACGATGACAGCATAGCTTGGATGGTGAGTGACGGCACGGCACCATCGGGCGAGGCCGTGAGCAGCTCGGCAAAGGCTCGCCCAGCGCTGTGGAGGCGCTGGAGTAGAGGGCCTTGACGAGCTTGGGCGGCGGCGAGGTCCGCGGCGAGAGCTAAGCACCTCTGCTGGAGAGCAGCCATAGCCTGTGACAGCTCGGTTTCGCGGTCGGTGAGGGGTGGCTGCTCAGTGCCAGCAGCCGAGGGCCTCGAGACAGAGGCGAGGTCCTCGGTACGCCTGTCCAAATGGTGGACTGGCGTAGTGCGGCACCCTGTACGCTGTCGTCCGTTACCCTTGAAGGGTGACTGGAGGGGCCCACGCGACCCCAGGGCTGGAGCCGCTAGGGCCACGCCCCGAGAGGTCGGGAGAGCCGCTTCCTCTCGCTCAGCAACGATGGAAGCGTGGATGGGGCACGAGGGCCTGTCTGGTTTAGTACCCTGCGGGGGGGCTGAAGCCGCCCCCGCGGGCTGCCGGCGGTGGGGGGGCGGAGTGGTTTGCGCGGTGGGACCAGTCATGATGCCGTGCAAGGGCTCTGAGGTCGGTCGCGTAGAAGGTTGGCGTCTCGGTAGGGCGGCATGGTCGGCAGCGTGTGGTATCGGCGGTGCGTCCTCCATGCCACTCAGTCCGCGGGGGTCACCCAGGTCATGGTCGGCGTCTTGGCGGTGGCCGATATCATCGTATGTGGGCGATGTCGCTCTCGGGGACGGAGTCGCAATAGGGATCGAGAGGTTGCCCGACGGGGCGGGGTTTTCGCTGGCTGGTCCGTCGTCCAAAGCGTCCGATCCCCCACCGAAGCTGAACAGGTCATCCTCCTGTTCGTCAGCGTCTTGAAAATGAGCGGCGTTGTCATGTGGGTGCGCTGCCGCTCTCAATGGCGGAGTCGGGGGCGCCGTGCGGGTGCCCGACGGGGCAGGGTTGGCGCTGGCTGGCCCGTCGCCCAGGAAGTCCAGGCCCCCGCCAAAGCCGAACGGGTCGTCCTCCTGTTCGTCGAATATCGCCCGTTGGGCCTCGGCCCAGAGCTCGTCCGGGTTCTGTGGGATGTCTGGTCCAGCCGCGGGTGGTGCCTGGTCAGACAGCAGGGGATTTGGTTCCATTTTGTTTAGTTCCGCAGCTGTGAACCCAGCCCTGCGGTGTGGGAGGGGGAGTGTACGGTGTCTACGCTCGTAGATGGCGACAGCGACTCCATGAAGCACGGTCGCTTGGCGATGTCGTGATTTGGCAGCTTCGACAATGTCGTCTGGAAGGTTATGAGTACGTGCCGCCGTTGTGGCGAGGGCGTCAGCCTGACGATTGAACTCCTCCGCGATGGGCCCGATGAGCCCGAGGTCGATGCCCATGTCGCCCTGGTGGCTAGCGACTTTCTCGACGCGGAACATGTTGGGCTTGGCCATGACGCATCGGTGGATCTTTTCCCAGAGCTCCACGTGCGTGCCCTGCGGTGGTGAGTGTCCGTCGATGATCCTTTGGAACCCATCAACCACCGCCTGGTTGTCCACGAAAACGTGTACGGGCCGTTCAGCACATGCCGTGAGGTGGACAATGGCGAGGGTCTCCGCAAGCTGTGCGTTCTGCGTAATGCCGTGAACGCGTGCACTGTAGTTCATGCGGTGGTCGATGCCGTAGTAGACGCCGTAGCCCGCTCGTGCTAGCAATGGGATGGCTTGGTTGGTGCATGCACCGTCCGTGGCAGCGTAGACCCATGTCCAACCAGTGTCGTGGTCAAGGTAGGTGGTGTAGGAGTCCTGGGCTGAAGCCGCAGGATCTCCCTCAGGTGGGGGCCGCGGTATGGGCTGAGGTAGCGGGTCCCTCGCGAGGTCGGCCTGCAGGTCGAGGAGGGCTGGGTCTTCATCGAAGAGCCCGCAGTGTCTTGTGTGCGGCGGAAGACGGGCCCACTGCTCGTCACTGATGAGGGTGGTGAGAGGGACTCTTTCTCGGGCCCAGCACTTGCAGTCGCGAACAGTGTGCTCCTGAGTTTCCTCTTCCTCGTCGCAGTATCGGCAGATGGGGCTGGGGTCAGCGGACGTGTTTGATCGGGATCGTCGCTGTTGGGTGTGGTCCCCGCCCGACAGGTAGTTTAGGAGGAGCGCCAGCTGCCATGCGTTGCATTTGGCTGCTCCTTTCGTTCGGGCGAGCCACGTGCTGGCGAAGAGGTCGAGGCCCTGTCTGACAGAGGCCAGGTGTCCAAGGTCATGACGCCGTGGCTTGATTTTCTCAGAAAGGCTCTGCGTTGTGAGGCTCGCAGCATGTGAAGGAAGGCGTTTTGGGGTAAGTTCAGCCAACTGATCTGACAGCCCCAGTCGTCGTACATGATGCCAAATGTGGGCCAGGTCCAACGGAGCTGCTGAAGCGTCTGGACAAGTCGTCCGACAGGTCCTCCCCCGAAAAGGGTCTGGACATGGTGTTGGAGATCCCTGACGAGACCGCAGAGAGTAGCGTCGCGGTTAACCTGTCGCCGCAGACACAGGAAGACTTCACGCTGCATAATGGCGTCAATCTCCAGGGCGTGTCCTGGGACGCACACGGCCATGAGAGTCCAAAACTCGACCCACCTGTTTCCCTTGGGGCGGATAGCCGCCTTAAGGGCATGGTTGTAGGCAGTTTTGACGGGGCCTGATGGGGCTTGAATGTCGGTGCCCGTGGTACAGACGCTGGCAGCAAGGGAACGGGCGTGCCGCGCCTTAATAAGCATCGGTGATGGGAGCTTGCCAATGCGCGGCAGGCGACTAGTCGCCCTGCGAACACGGGCGTCAGCGGTGGCCGTGAGGTTAAGCGCGGCTGGAGCCGGCGCTGCCTCGGCGTTGATGTAACTCCCGACGAGCTTGAAGGAGTCGACCACGCGTAAGGGCCGTTCCGCCAGAGTGAGCTGGGTAACGGCGGTGTGAAGCTCGTCGGTGAGCGCCCACCCCGCCACTTTGCCAGGGTGAATGCGTTGACCTGAAAATCGATCAAACTTGGCGGTTTCATCAAGAGATTTCTGCAACTCAGGCGCGGTGTGAGTAGTGGAGTTGCTGTCGTCAACAAAGGTAGTGCTGAGTGATCGCGGAACGTATCGATGCTGTCTCTTGGTCCACACACACATGAGCAGCTTAATGTCGTCCAGGGACCAAGAGCTTCCCTGGAGGTGACCGTTTGTCCTGGCCAGTTCCTTAGAGTACGCACCGTTCATGCGGATGTAGCGTTTGTGGCGACTGTAGAAGTTTCTGCGGACAGTAACGATGTCTTGGGGACACCCCGCGTGAAGCGCAAGGTTAAGGCAGATGTCCGTGATGAGGTAGTCGAAACACTTCTGTCGGTCCAGGGCAGCTCCAGCTAAGGGAAGGAGTAAGGCCCTGGCGTGTTCGATGCGCAGGGCAAGAGAGGTGCTGACGTCCCCAATGGTAGCTTTGGGGACAGCGCCAAAACTCGTGGCGTGGGTCCATCCTTTCCGCCAGTCCGTGAGGCTGCGGTAAGCTGGCGCTTCCCACGCATACATCCAAACGGAAAGCACCGAGAGAAGTCGTTGGTCCGTTGGGAGTTCGCCTCGGCCTTTTCGGAGGCACGGGTTTGGCACGTGGAGGAGGGGTTCTGGGATGGTGCCAGTGCGTTGCATAGCGCGTAGGACGCTGGCGAAGAGGCGAAGAATGTCGTCGGGTAACTCCTTAGCCTCCTTAGTAGTCCAGCCGTCCAGTCCCCCCGCGCGGCGCGGTGAACGGGTGCGAATGAAGTGGATGAGTTGGTCGTCGGTGAGGTGGAAAGGGGTAGCTGGTGATGGCGTAGGCAGCTCTTGTCGGTACTCGTCGTAGAAGTCGGCCCACGTCGGCATGGCTTCGGCGTCATGTCCCGCACGTGCACGGTACCTGCCCAAGATGGGCTCCCAGGTGTCGACCATGAGCTTAAGCATGTCCTTGGTGTTAGCAACAATGGCGTTGGCAGGGAGGATGTCGGGGACTTGCGCAGGTGGTGGTTCACGAGTGTGGTCTTCGTCGCTGTCCGTGTCGGGCGAACTACCGTCGCTGGGGCTGAAGCCGCCAGCTTCGGTGTCAGCGTCGCTGTCGTCCGTGCTAGCTTCGTCAGGTTTAAAGGCGTTGGTGTCGCAGTGGAGTTGCGTATCGTCAGGTGTGGTAGGCGTGCGGAGATACGCCGTGGGCGAGCTGTCAGCAGCCCGTGCGTATATGGCCGCCTTTCGCCCGCTTGGCTCGCGGACGCCCTCAGCCCATATCTTGATGCGTTCAGCTTTGGCACGGTTCGCACGTCGCGCCAGCTCTAAGTCGAGGTGTTGGATCAAAACGTCAAGGTGCTCTCCGTGAGGCACTGGCTCGTCGGGGGTCCAGGCCTCGGGGAAGTCTAGGAGAACCGTGGGGCGCAGCTTGTGGCATAGGAGGCGGGCCGCGGTCCACGTGCAGTCGATGCGCTGCGCGAGGTACGGCGGGATGGCACGGCAATCTAAATGATGGTGCTGTCCGATGAAACGAAGCTCACAGAGTTGCCGATGGAGCTTGCGCAGTCGGTTCATGTGTATCGTGGAAGCTCCGTAGGTGGGGAAGGCGCGGGGGACAACTGGTCGCTCTTCGAACGTGGGCGTGAGCCCGTGCATGGTGGGGGGCTTCTTTTTTGGGTGGTCGGGCGGTGGAGGTGGCAGGTCGCGCAGACGGGTGAGATGGTACTCATGACTGGCCTCGTTAGCCAGGGCGAACATGCGCTCCACGTCGTCGCGTGTGTCGGCCTGTTCCATGCGGTCCTGATATCGCCCAGCGATGAGGGTCCCTAGTGCCTGCAGCTCGTGACCCTCATGAGCTCCATCGTCGGGAGGGTAGGGCGTGGGGGCAAGAAGACGTCGGGCCGTATGGTCGAGGCGACTGAGGTCAAGCGTGACCTGCAGGCCAACATGAGACTTCGCTGGCAAGTCGCGAGATAGCAGAAGTCGGTGACAAGGGATCGCGCCGCTTGGTTGGCAATGATATAATCGATGCGCGAAGTGCGGGGGCACTTGGTGACGCGGTCCCAGTCAGGGATATTGCCGTATGTGTGCATGGTGTGGTCTGGTGTGCCCTCAGCGACGTTGAACCATCCGTGCTGCAACATGTGCAGAAGGTGTGGGTTGTCGTCGATGTTCGTATTGGCGTCCATGCAGATGAAGTAGGGGGCTGAGCCGACCCTAGCGGCGGCGCAGTCAGCGAGCCGAAAAAGAGCTGTGCTGTCTCCTCCAGCAATCCCGTAGAGGCTCGCTATGTAGATCCCCGCGGGCCCGTGGTTGTTTCGTCGCCGCCTGCGGCGGTGTTGAGTGCAGAGCGGGAGAAAGACCTCGTGCCATCTTTTCTTGGCCTTGAGGGCGACGATACAGGGCGCATTGTCGTCGACAGTGGAGTCGACAATGGCATCCTTAGAGAGGATGGCGACCCCTCCCGAGGCGCCAGTGTTGCCCACTACGGTGTGGTCAGTGCCGCCGTGGGCAGCTTTGCGCTGGGCTCGCGCCAGATCAAGGTCAGGTCCAAGACTGGCGTGGTATCCTCCGTGGAGTGGATTGGCGGCGCTGGTAGCTATGGCTTGTCTAGTCGGCTTGGCATGTCGGGTCTCCTGCAGTGCTATGACTGCGGCGTTGTGGTCGACACCAAGGGCGGTGATGGTTGGCCAATTCGCTGAGAGACTGGTGATGTTAAGGCTGACGAGGTGCATGGAGCGACCTGGCCCGTCTCCATCGGTGGAACTGGGGTTTGCACGCCCCGCACGGTGAAGGTCAGCCTGACCCTCGCCCAGGTAGAAGGCTTGGCCACAGTAGGAGCTCATGGCGTTCCTATGGATTAGCTTGACCGGGGCTGAAGCCGCCGTCAGGCCAGAAGTATAGGCGGGACACGGTCGGCACTGCGCCAGGGGGGGTTCATAAACGTCAGTAAAAATGTCACGAAAAATCCTCCTCACTCCAGTACCGTAGGGGACGAGGGGAGGAGAGGTGAGACGGCAGCAGAGGGAGAGGGAGGCGACTCCTCGATCCGTCCTGCCGAACACAAAAGCAAAAGCGAACCAGCGGCGGCGGCTAGGCGCGGCAGCGGCACAACGCACGCGCATATACTGCGCACGCGACACCGCTGGTCCGTCCTGCGGTGGCGCGCCCGCCCCGTCAGTATCTTGATGAGCAGCATCTGGTGGAACAGCTCCAGCAGCACGGTCGGAGGCCTGGCGCTGGGCCTCGTCCATGCCCGCTGCCGTGAGGCCCACGTTGCGGACAGGGCTGATTCCCCGCGGGGCCGCCGCTGCCGCGGCAGCAGCTGAGGTGGCGGGGGCTCCGCCCCGACTCTGAGGTGAGAGCGGTGAGCCACCGCCGAAACCCGCCACAAGGTTCTTGACACGGTACTTGTTCTTGAACGGGTCGAAGGTTGGCGCCTCGTCGATGGGGACGATCACGCGGGTGGGCAGCGGCGGCTCGTGGTCCGTGGACGGCGTCGGCTCGAGGTCGACCTGGCCAGGTTCGATGACGCTGGCTCCGAAGCGTGGCACCACTTCGGGGGCTCGGCCATCAGCCTGAGTCTCGCGAGGCGGCGAGCTCGTGGAGCTCCCTGGGGCCTTGCGTGAACTGTGGCGGCTGCAGGTCCTGCTGCGCGGGACGCGCCCGCCCGTGTGGCGGTCGCGTGGCGAGGTCGCCTGGGCATTAGCGCGCTCGGAATCCGCCCTGCTCGGGGATCGGATCGGCGCCGCGCAGGGTGATGGGCTGGGCTGGCGAGAGGCGCTTGTGCCGCCCTCCGCCGTGGCTGTGGCCTGGTCAGGGTCGACAGCGTCGGGGCGGGGGCTGACGTGGTGGGCGCTTCCCTCGCTGTGCCGCGGGGAGGCGCTGTGATGCGCCTGGATGTGCGTGAGGACGAGCGGGGTAAGCGGCTGCCTCTCCCGCTCAGGTGGGGCAGGTTTTGCCTGGGCAGGGCGCAGTGCTGCAGCCACGTTTGGCGGGGGCGTGTGCTGGCGCGGTTGCCAAGCGCGCACGTTCGCATCACGCCATCCTTCGGGGCGCCCAGTCCTGCCACGGTTTGTTGCAGCCCCCTGGGCTGAAGCCGCAGGGGTTATCACTGCGGGCTGGTTGCTGGAGGTGCCATCATGTCGGCCTGAGTAAAGGCCCCAGGCGCGCGTGGACCCTGGCACTGGCGAGGTGGCCCTTGGGAGGGCCTGCACGGGTGCACGCGGGTAGCCGATGACCGCTGGGTGTACCCTGGCGTGGGGGGCGTGGCCGTAGCTGGAGGCGGCTGCTCCAGCAGCCGCGGGCCTGGCACCTATGGGGCCACGGTAGTAGGCGGCAACCCCGTCGTAGGCCGTGTTACCGCCTGTCGGGACTCGCGCGGGGGAGCGGTAGCGTGGCGTGCCCTGCTGTCCTGCGTCACGTTGGTCCCGCTGCTGAATGCGCTGCTGGTGCTGTTGGTGTCGCTGCCAGTCGGCTCTCGAGAGGGGACGGGTGTCGGGGAGGATGGTGGGCACGTCGGGCCGCTGCCAGCCCCGATAGACGTGCTCGAAGGCGTGGTCAGGGTAGGTCCCCCCTACGGGTGAGTATCGCCGCACATGCTCCATGTAGTCGATGTTCTGCGGCTCGGAGATCGCCGTGATGTTGACGGCTCGCTGGTGCGCTGGTCCATAGAGGCAGAAACTACCACGGTTGCTGCGGTCGTGGTTTAGCTCGGCTTCGGTCGTGGCACGGCTCACCATGGCGTCGCAGAGTCGCATGTCGTAGTCGAGGGCTTGAGGCCCAGGACCACCCTCGGCGTCCCAGTACAGTACCACATCTCGCCAGCGGGTGCGGGTGTGTGGATGCGCTCGGCGATCGACTCGCAGACGGTCCTGACCGTGACACGATCCCTGTACATGTTGGTAATGGCTAGGGAGTAGGGTCGGCGGACCGTCTTGTTGAAGGTGAATTCCTCCTTGAGGGCCTGGTGGGGACTGAAGAGCACGTAGCCTTCCCTCCAAAGCGGTTGGTCGGGGAAAGGTTCTTCGGGCATCCCCGTTCCTGTGAATCCAGGTGGCCGCCTTGTGCCGTCAGGCAGTCCCTGCCTGGGGACGCGCCGCGGCTGCGGTGGGAAGTACCATTGACCCTGGTAACCTGCTTGCCCTGGTTGTGGAGGTTCCCCCCCGGGGCCTGAAGGCGCTCGGGGGGGTTCCTTAAGGTCGTGGAGGGCTGGCGCGTTGCCGAATTGGCGGGCAAGGATGTGCGGCGGCATCCCTGTGGCACGGACGTCGAGCAGGCTGTGTGGACTGGGGGGATGGGGGCACCTGCTGGACAGGCAGCATGTGTCGGAGTCCCTGTTGTTGGTGCTGTATGCACACGTCCAACTGTTGCACGAGCAGTCCGTGGACCAGTCCATGAGTGTACGCAGTCCGCTGCGGCCGCAGTCTGGGCACGTTGGTTGGCCCGAGGTGCCGAGCTGCGTGTTGCGGCGAGCCGCACAGTACTGGCAGCATTGGAATCGACACTGTAGGCAAGACCAGCGTCCTGGTAAAGGCGGGAGCGCATGCTCATTTGTGCCTGGGTCGTCTGGGTGGGGTCGCGGGCGATCCCACATGGGCCAGACGCCAGCAAACCAGGATTGGCCTGTAGTGCGGACAACCTCGGCGGGGAGGCGAGCGTCCTCGGCACGGCACCGCTGGGGCCCCATGCCCGCTGGTACCATGACGGTGCGCCAGGTGTCGTCCGCTTTGACGTGGACTTGGGTCGGTGCCCAGAGCTTAGTAGTGGTGTCGCCGTGGTCGTGGTGAAGGATGACCCAGCCGTCCCGCCCCGCCACCGCAGGGTCAATAACGCGGTGGCCCATGACTGTCGTCCCCCACGGTAAGTAGGCACCGTCGTGGTGATCACCAGGGTCAAGCCAGACCTCGATGCCAGGGGCATTGGCACGGGTCCGCACATCACGGACGTGGTAGGCGAGGACGTGGTAGGCAGTCGGCTCCTCTTCCGTCACAATGTGCTCCCACGTCTCGATGCCACTGTTGTCTGAGGTGGAGTTCCCGCACTCTGTCGTGACGAGCGAGAGGCAGATCGTCGTGGGCGGGCACGGCCTCGGGCGAGGGCGGCGGCCGCGCTGATGAGGGAAGGCGTACGGCGTTCGTCGGCTCCTGATGACGTCGATGAGCGGTCTGGACTGTGCGCCAGGGCTGTGCCTGACTTGTACGTGCGTGGTGGGCCCGACGCGGCCCCAGGGCTGGAGCCGCTGGGGCGCGACCCGCGTGCGTCAGGGTGCCCCCGCACGGGGACAGCTTGCAAGCCAGTGTACACCAGGTCGATGAGTGGTTTCGGGTCCAGCTGGAGCATGTGAAGCGAGACGCGTGGGCGGGGCTGGTTAGGGTCATCCCTGGTGGCTGCTTCCGTGTCGTAGTGCTGTTTGGCCCATACTCGCGCTGCCTCTGGCGAGTATAGTGCCTGCGGCGGTGGCCACGCTGCCGCGATGGCTGGTCTGCGCCTGGTGCTAGCTTCCTGGTCGTGAGCTTCAGCCGCCTCACGGGATCTGGATGATCGTAGCCAGCGATGTGAAGGGCGTGCGCGCAGTCGCCCATGCCATAGGCGTGTGGTAGGGCACGGCACCTGGAAGCAGCTTCTGTGGGGGCGCACCAGTCCATGCGGATGAGGAGGCTCAGGACCCGAGGGTAAATGAGGCGCGCTCCGTGGGCCTCCCCTTTCACGTAGTTGTGCCTGTTTTCCCCGCGCGGTGGTTGGGTGGCCTCGCACATCCAGAGTGCGATGGGTCCCCACGCGAGGGTGTCGTCTTCAAGACTGTAGGGCGGGTGGGGCGGCATTGCGTACCACGCGGCCAGCGAAGGGTGCACGCTCGCGTACGTGCGGCCAACGTTGGTGCCAGTTCGGCCCTTCGCTTCACGGCGGGGACCTGGCAAGAGGTGCCCTCCACTGGCAGCAAGACGGGCCGCAAGGTCGCCGCGGGTCCCATGCCAGAAGACAGTGGGCGCGTCGGTGGTGGGTTGGCGGAGGTCCCACGTGAGGTATGGGAAGATTGTCTCGCCTGAGTTCCCGCCCGAGTCTTCCAGCACCCAAGTGAGGCGGTTCGGTGGCCTCTGCATGATGTCCGTCCACGGCCCCAGCGCTTGGAGTGTTGGATCATGAGTAAATCGAGGATGGTCGTGGAGTCGCAGAGCGTCTTTGATGTCCTCTGTAGACACGCCACTGTTTCCTAGCGCAAAGCCGTTTTGATACAGGGCGTTAAGTATGCTCTTCGGCGGCACGGGGACCGCTGGGTCGCGCTGGATGGTGTTGCGTAAGTTGCGTGTCGGTGGCTTGAGGGCTGTGTAAGGCATACCAGGGCCTGAAGGCGCCTGGGGCCTGTCGGGTGATGCATAGCGTGCTCGCCGTCGTGGTGGTTGGGTGTCCGCGTCGGGGGAGGAACCACGAGCGTCAGCATGTCGGAAGATGGACCACGGGCTATCGTGGGTGCGCTCACGCGTTTCCCTTGCCTCGGTGTCGCTGCCGTGTGCTGTGGCATCCTCGTTAGTCGGTAGGTTACCGAATGCCGCGCCGCTCTTGGAGCCGTCTCGTGGAGACGGGCTGGTCGATCTTGGTGTGACAGACGAGGCTCGCGATACGGCGGCAGTGACTTCGACGATGGCGGCGGTGGTGGCGGTAGTGACATCGGCGACTGCGGCGGCAACTGCTGCGGCGTAGTGTTCCTGCAGCAGCGGATGTCGGAGTGCGTGCACATGCTGGTCGTCGTGTTCGTCGGCGAGCGTGCACGGCATTTTGTATGTGGCCTCATCACGCGGCCTCCTGCTCGGTTGGCAACAGCGGAGGCACCACTGGGCTGTGGATGAGTCCAGGGCCCGCGCACAGATGCGGGCTCCTACGTGTCCGACAGCTCCCTGGGCAAGAAGTTTGGCACCGACGAGTAGAAGACCACACACGACTCCACCCGTGGCAATAGCCCCTAGCTTGCCGCTGGCCCATTTCAGGACACCCCCGAGGCCGACCCCGACTGCGGTGGCTCCGCCCGAGACGCTATCTCTGAGTTTGACGCTGGTCCATTTGAGAGTGGCCCACAATGCGGACGTGACGTTGTATGTCGTTTTGCGTCGGGATGTGGTGGGCACAGATGGGCCTGGTGCCGTCGCTTTGCGTCGTCGTCGTTGTCGGTAGCTGGGGTCTCGGCTCGGTGTCGGCAAGTACCCATCGATCTGGTCCTTGTACGGCATTGCTATCGCGATGGCGTACGTGGCCACAAAGAGGCAGATGAGGCAGCCACAATGTCGTGATGCCGCTGCGCTGTGCTGGGGCTCGTGGGAACCGCTGGCATCTGGGTACTCATCATCGATGGGGTCGTTGTCGATGTCCGCCTGCCAGTGGCCAATGACACTGGGGTTGGAGTCAGTCGCGTTGTCACGGTGTACAGAGGTGAAGGGCGTGGTGCTGCCACCTGCGGTCTGGGGATGTCCAGGTCTAGCCAGTGCTGCAGCGGGGCTGAAGCCGCCACTGCACGGGCTGGCATGAGCTGGCGATGCAGTGGAATTGCTTGTCGCGTCGGCGGCAGTGACGCCTTCAGCGTCGTTGAGCTGTGCGCCGGGGTCGGCCTGAGCTGAGTTGTGGGGCGGACTGCTGTGCAACGAGGTGTGCCCAAAGTAGGGTTCACTGTCGCGGTCACGCTGGGCCGAGTCGCCTGGTGGTGTCGTGCCGTCTCGATCCTGGGTATCGATGCCGTCCTGGCTATCGTCCGACGCGTGGAACGAGTCCATGGATATGTTGCCGATATCGTTGGCCGCGATGTGCTGTAGCAGCCATGATACGGGATCATCTGCGGCCTGATCGGTGCCGTCCATCGGCGCCGCGGCGAGCTCCGCCTCGACAAGCGGCAGCATGTCTGGCGGTTGGTGCAGGATCACGTCGGCGAGGTACGCCATGGCGTCTTGGTCGGGTGGAGGGAGGCCTCTTGGCAGCAAAGCATGGGCCCGTGAGAGGTATGGCGGCAAAGGTGCCGTGAAAGCCTCAGGACCGACGAGCGTGGCACGAGCGCCCTGGTATTCCAGAAGGAGGCCAAAGTAGCGGGTGGCGTACTCGCGGCTGCTCTGGATACGAGTGAGGTTGCGGTTGGTGCGCTGTCTGTCGGGGCCCGCTCTGTGCCAGATGTCCTCGCACATGTCGACCGCGGTGCGCTGACGCAGGGCGTCGGTTGTGTCCTCAGAATCCTCCTGAAAGAGGTGATCATACTGTGGCAGATGAAGCGTCGCCAGGATGTACGGGACGCAGTCCTCGAGCCATGCCCAGAACACGTCCTGGTGGTCCTCACCTGGTGCCCACGCCGCAGCACACGGTATGAGCCGGGCGCGGATCATCATCAGGTGCCAGAAAGCAGGGTCCTCCTCGGGTTCGCCCCTAGCGCACAGGGGGGTGGTGAGACCCGTGGGGCAATAGCGGGGCACAACAGCGGGGCTGAAGCCGCCACTGTGTGCCTGGCCTAAATCAACGTCCCCGTCAAGGATCTGCAGCACCGCAGTCGAGGCCACGCTGGGAGTGGATTTCGATGCATGTGTCGTAGTTGACAAGGGCGTGTATGCGCTCACGATGGCGCCCAGCGGTCCGTTGCCGCACGGACCCGCGGCTACGGTGCTGTTCACGATCGGGTCCAAAATGGTGCAGTGATCGTACTTGTAGATGCTGTCATCGTAGAGGTAGAAAAGGGTCCCACGTTCAGCGTGTCGCAGGAAAACCTCACCTCCATGCTGGGGCGCACCGCCTGAAGACGGGTGTGCTCCAGCGAGCGAGGGGAGGGCCAGGCTGCAGGCAAGGCGCCACATGATGGCGAGGCCTGGCGGGCGGCGCGAGCGATGAGCCAAAAGCTGCATGTCAGCACGCATCCTCAGATACCCCTGCATGCTCATGTACATTGCAACAAACACACCCACAGCAAGATGACAGGTGTCCCTACACCAGATAGCTTGCTCGTGCTGCTGCCAAAACTGACATGATATGACAAGAAAGAGATACGACGCGAAGAGAGAAGAGATGCCTCTGAAGGCGCTTCCTCGGAGGGCTGAGGCAGGCTCTCTGAGGCACCTTCAATAGGGTTCCTGAGTGACCCGACCCTTGTCTTTGCCTTTGTCAGCCCCTGGGGGCCCCGTCCCTGGGGTGACCTGGCCTGGCTGGTCAATCCACCCGCAGACAGCCACGGGATCGGCAACTGATGCAGCTTCCTCCTTTTTTGTTTCGAGAGTGGCCACCTGTGGCAGGTGGATGGTGCCCCCCGTGAGGTGCCCGAGGAGGGCCTGGATGTCGCCACGCAGTGCAGCAGCTTCGGTAGTTGCCGTCTGTTGCTGAGTGACGACAGTGGCAAGCCCTCGTTCCAAACCTGAAACGTGCTCCGTGAGTGTGGCCTGGGATGAGAGAACGCCCGCAAGCTGAACCTGCATGTTATCCACCGTGTTGGCAAGCAGCTCGTGCTGTTGTTCCATGTGTTGGATGCGGGTCGTGGCGGCATCTGACAGTTTAGGGGCCGTTGCGAAGCGTTCGCCGAGGGTGTTCAGTTCGCGAGATGCCACGCTGAATTCATCCCCTGATGAGAGGATCTCGACGTCGTCAGCGTCGCCTGGTACCTCGGCGGCTGTGGCAGCGTCCCCTTCCGTGTGGCCCCCGCCTTCAGCCGCCACCGTGCCAAGTTGCGGGTCATGACACCTGGTCCTTGGACGGCCGTCTGCTCGGCAGCTCCATCCGTGCCGTGCGGGGGTGCAGAGGAGCTGCGGCCTGGGGCGCCGTGTGATCTTGCGTGCGGCGTGGCGTCGCGTTTCCCACTGGAGGATCGGTGGCGCTTGGCTAGAGGCTCCTCCTTGGGGATCGGGAGCGGTGCGACGCCCTTGCCTTTGGGCGTGGCAGTCATGAGGTCGTGGAGGTAAGGGCTCTGGGCCGCTTTGGTTAGGAGTGTGCCCGTGGCGGGGCTGAAGCCGCCACCACGGGCTGGCGGCGTCACAGGCTCTGTGATAGTGGTAGGGGTGACAATGGTAACGTTGTCCCTCTTCGGCACCACCTCAGCCAACGGGGCCTCGGTGATGCTCCACGGGATGGGGCACCCTGCGACCTGTACCGTATATGTGGGTGGGGGACGATGGGCGCGCACTAAGGCAAACTGAGCCGAAGTGGCTGGGTCCCAGGCGGTGTGGTAGACCTCACAGTCCCATTTGACGGACGGGCCCGTGAGAGTCTTAGCAAGCTGGGTCAGCGTGGCGTGGCGTGCCGCAATGCCAGTGATGCGGTATCGCGTCTTGGCGAGGGTGGCTTCACAGCCACGGATGCTGACGGCAGCAGCCTTGGCGGCGTCTGACCCTCGTGCAACACGGATCCCCAATAAGCCTGACTTGCCGTGCCTGACGACTCCTAGGGCCTTGAAGTCCACCGACTTCTGGAACGCATCTGCCATCGTGATGGGCTGGTCCTCAGGGAACCACACGGTCTGGTACTTGTCTGCAGTGGGCTCGTCTGCACCTACGTTGCTGAGGTCGTAGGTGGCGCCGAGTTGCCCTGAACCCGCCAAGACCTTGTCAACCGCTTGAAGACTGACGCCGAAGGTGGCAGCCAGGGACCTCTTTCCGACGCCCGATCCATACCTGCCTAGGCTTTTGCAGGGTTCGAGGATGGTGACGGCTTTAAAGTTGCCGTGGAAGGGGGCCTTGAATGTGTCCTGGAGCTGACTATCGAGCTCCTGACGGCGAGCGTCTTTCTTGGACTCCCTGTGCTTTTGGTTTTGGCGCGCCTTGTCCTGTGGGGCGGAGTCCCTTCGGAAAGGGCCCTTGGCGCGTGGACCACCGTTCACGGGGGCACCTCCCGAGAACTGATCCTCGAAGGCCTGATGCATGGACGGGACTGCGGCGATGGCCTCGGTTTCATGTATGGTCACCCGAATCCAGCATACGTGGTCGGCAGGGTCGATGGTGGCGACGGCTACTTTTTCCGTGCAGGCGACTTCCTTGGTGCCCAGCTGGTACACGGTCACGGGGACGTGCGTGTGGACCACTTTGGGCGCCTTGGGTGACGCTTCAGCACGGGGACGGCGAGCTCGGTACCGACGTAGTTGTCGTTTTTTTGGGCCCATGACAGCAATCGCAAGCTGACCCGTGGTACGCTTACCCTGCACGAGGTGGTGTTGCAGCAGCCGTTCTCCGCTCTCGTAGTCGTGGAGGCTGATACTGGGCTTGTACGTCTTGCCGTCGTCAAGTGATGTGGGTTCGGCGAGGACTGGGACCTTCCAGAAGGCCGGGTCCAAGGCAATGAATTGGGCGTCCGCAGCCTGAAGACGTGCGGACGCAGCTGGTGGGTGTGATGTGTCACCACCAATGCGCTTAGGCTTGCTGCGCTGGTGGTGATCCAGCGTGTAGCTGATCTGGTTGGCGGCACACATGCGGATCAAGGCACTGCCGAGCTTCTTTGTGTTGGTCTTGTGCATGTCGTACGTGGCCTGCAGCTCGTCCGCGTTCAGCTCGGCGAGCCCGTTGTATGCGGCCGTGGGGCGGTCAGACCCCGCTTGCTTGAAAGCTGCGATGCAGTCCTGCTTGCGTTGGAGGAGAGACCCTTCAGCAGCAGGACGTGAGCTCGGCGGCTGCTTGGAAGAGCGACGGCGCTCCGGCTTACCGGGGGCCATTGCGGCGGGCGCTCTGGTGGGGAGAGAGGTGACGCGAATCAGTAGGGTCCTGCTGGGACCCCTCCGGTCTCGCGAGGCCTGGGAGTCTGACTCCGAGGCGGGGCGCTTCGCGTCGCGGCTGCGGTCTGAGTGCAGGGCACTCTCGAGCCGAGACTAGAGAAAGAGAGAGAGAGAGAGAGAGAGAGAGAGAGAGCGGAGAGAGAGAGAGAGAGAGAACAAAAAAGAAGAAACAAAACAAAAAATAACAGAGAGAGAGAGAGAGAGACAGAGACAGAGAGAGAGAGAGAGAGAAAGAGAGAGAGAGAGAGACAGAGACAGAGACAGAGACAGAGACAGAGACAGAGACAGAGACAGAGACAGAGACAGAGACAGAGA
>CAUYUJ010002720.1:0-55000 GCA_963575745.1 Prorocentrum cordatum
TTGGGGCCTCTTATGAGCCTCTTGGGGCGTCCAGGAGGCCTCTTGGAGCGGAAGGCTCGGATTTTCGGCTCGTGGTCTCCATCTTGGGCCTCTCTTGGGGCCCTCTTGGTGTCCTTTTGGACCGTCTCGGGCGCCTCTTGGGCTGTCGTGGGGCCCTCTCGGACGGTCGTGGGCCTCTCTTGGAGGCCTCTTGGGGCTTCTTGGGGTGGTCTTGGAGGCTTCTTGGGCCGTCTTGGAGCGTCGGAAACGCGAAAAGGCGAGGAAGCCAAAAACCTTGAAACACCCTTATGGAAATCAATGGTTTTGGCGCTCTGAGGCTTCGTGGACGTTCATTGGGATCTCGTTGGATGCCTCTCGAGGGCTTCTTGGAGACTCTTGGGAGTCGTTGTCGAGCCTCTTGGGGTCTCTTTCGGGCCCCTTGTCGCCTTTTGGGGCCTCTTGGAGCCTCTTGGAGCGGAAGGCTCGGATTCTCAGTTAGTGGTCTCCATGTTGGGCCCCACTTGGGGCCCTGTTGTGGTCCTCTTGGACCGTCTCGGGCGCCTCGTGGGCTGTCGTGGGGCCCTCTCGGACGGTCGTGGGCCTCTATTGGAGGCCTCTTGGGCCGTCTTGGGGTGGTCTTGGAGGCTTCTTGGGCCGTCTTGGAGCGTCGGCAACGCGAAAAGGCGAGGAGGCAAATTACCTTGCAGAACCCAAGGGAAATCAATGGTTTTGGCGCTCTGGGGGCTCTCTTGGAAAGGGTCGGGGTTCTCTTGGGACGTCTTGGAAGCTTCTTGGGTCGTCTTGAGGCCGGGTTGGGCGTCTTGGGCCGATCGTTCGGTGATTCGGAACCTTCTTGGACCGTCTTGGATTCTTGTTGGGGCCCTCTTGGCGCGCTCCGGGGAGCGTGGAAGGCCGCACCCAGGAGGAACACCATCTCTGACCCGAGTCTGCCGGGAGTGTCCCGGGACCTCCCCGGGGTACTTTTCGCCCGGGGCCCCCCCAGGGGCCGCCCCGCGCGCGCGAACTAGAAATATTGTTAAGTAGTTATCGGAGATCTTAGCACGCCTTTGGCCCGTTGGGCGCGATTTACAAGGGATCGTGGCCCTGGGACAGCGGATGCCGCGTAATTTACGAAGGGTCCTGGCCCTGGGAACTCGGACGTAGTGTAATTGACAGGGATCCTGGCCCTGGATGCGCAGACACAGTGTAATCATTTAAGAGGAATCCTGGCCCTGGGGGCGCGGACACAATGTAATGTACTAGGGATCCTGGCCCTGGGAGCGCGTACGCAGCGCAACTTACGAGGGACCGTGGCCTTGAGAGCGCGAATCCAGCGTACTGCGCGAGGGATTGCAGCCTTGGGCGCGCGGACGCTTCGTGATTTATGAGGATTCGCGGCTTCGGGTCCAGCGCCTGATTTTCAGGAGATGGCG
This sequence comes from Prorocentrum cordatum, assembly GCA_963575745.1. Taxonomy (NCBI): domain Eukaryota; class Dinophyceae; order Prorocentrales; family Prorocentraceae; genus Prorocentrum; species Prorocentrum cordatum. The sequence continues at coordinate 1,413 of CAUYUJ010002720.1, forward strand.
GGGGGCGCGGGCGCAGTGCGATTTACGAGTTATGGGAGCGTGGCCCGCCCCGTAATGGAGTTCGTTTTCTGGTCCGTCGCGCGCGCCCCTTTACTTGGTTCCGCAGGCGCGGGGGGAGCGGGGGTGCCGCTGGAAGCGGGGAGGGGGGGGTCTGTCCTCTCCCCACCCGCGCCTGTCTCCTTCTGCGCGCATGTAAACGGTACCTTCGCTGATTTTTGACGCACGTACCTTTCATCGGACCTTCGGCGTACCTTCAATAACGCCTCCTATTAAGGGCAATACAGAAGCCGCCGTACCTTCAGCGTACATTCAAAGAGTGTGTCCGACGTACCTTCAGAGTATCTTCGGCATACCTTCGGAATGCATGCGTCATTTACCAGGGACCGAGCGTAAGTTAAGATGCATCTTGGCTCTGTCGTGCCGCTGGGAGCGCGGACGCTTCGTAATTTATGAGGGATCGTGGCCTTGTGGGAGCGGACGCAGCATCACTTACTGGTGATCGCGGCGCGTTTTAGAGACTTCTGTGGCCGTCGTCATGGGGCCTTTTGAGCCGTCTAGATTCCCTCGAATGCCCTTTTGAGACGTCTTGGGGCCGTCTTGTGGCGTCTCAGGCTCCTGGGGCTCTCTGAGGGCCCTCTTGGGGCCCTTCTTGGGGCGATCCTGGGGTTCTCCGGATGTCTTCTGGGAAGAGAGAATCTATAAAACCATGAACACAAACCAATGATTCGTGTTGATGATTGCCTGTGGGGGCCTCTTCGGGGAACTGCGGAATTCTTGGTGCTGCCTTTTTGGTCGCCTCGTCGCCTCCTTGGGCTGTGTTGGGGCTCTCTGAGGCAGTGGGGCCTTCGTGGGCCTTCTCGGTGGCTATCCTCTTCACTGTCGGCTGTCTTGGAGGTTCTCTTGGGCCGTCTGGGAGTCGAGATGGGTCCGTGAGAGGATCTCCGCTGCCAGCTCCGGGTCCCGCTGCGGCGGGCCGAAGGGTGCGTCGGAAGCCCTGACGTCTCCCCCACTTCCTGGCCCGCTCTTCTCCTCTCACTGCGCCTTCTGCCTCCCCTCTCCTCCGCGCACGTGCCCTCTCCTCCCGGCCCCCTTGGCGGCGCACCCGACCGCACCGCATGGAACGCACGGCACGCCGGGCACCCCTCCGACGAGTCGAGAGGGGGCGGCGCATCGGGTGGCCTCGGTGTGCCTGGCCTGGGTTTCGGACCGGCGCAGCGCATGCAGCGAAGCCGTCAGCGCAGCGCAGCGTAGCCCGCTCGTGTTGCAGTTTCTTGCAGCTCTTTCCCCCTGTGTCCTCACCACCCACCAAAGCACTCCAACCCCACCCGAAGGCCTCAACTTGCCCTCCGTTTCCAGGGTGGGGGTGTCGGGGAACATCGACAAAAACACATGTGGAGCCCATATAGTGCCGTTTTTAAAACATGCTCCCCGTGCGGATCATGTATTGAAAATGCAGGAATTTAGTATTAAAAACAACGATGAATTCATGCATTAATTTATTCATAAATTAATCATGTATCAAAAATCCAATATTTTTTAAATCCTATGTATTAAAAACTGCCCTGTACCCCCCCCAACCCGAAGTTCGGGTCTTCGGGTTGGGTTGGGGTGGTCTGGCAGGCAGTCGTGCCCTGCGCACCTCCGGGCGTGTGACTTCTTGCTGCTGCACTGCGGCCTCGTCGGAGGTCTCTCTCGGAGGCCCCTGGGGTTATGTCGGGCGTGTCCCCCTACGGGGAGATTTTCGACGAAAAATAAGAAATACCCTACAAATGCCCCAAACAGGTCAACAAATACTCCAAAAATAGTCCTCAGACTGTCTTTGGACAGTTTTTTGGCAATTTTTGGGGGGCATTTTTTTTTGTGCTTCGTCGACAATCCCCCTGTTGGGGGACAGGCCCGACTTCACCCTGGGGCTCCCTTGGGGGGGGGCGCCAGACTCAAAAAATCGTCCCCAGACTTTTTTTTTTTTTTTTTTTTTTTTTTTTTTTTTTTTTTTTTTTTTTTGTATATGTATGTATAAATAAATAAAAAAATAAATATATATATATATATATTAAAACAAAAAATGCGTCGTCGACAATCCCCCTGTAGGGGGACAGGCCCTACTTAACTCTGGGGCTCCCTTGGGGGGGGGGCGCCTTGGCGGCCCCTGCGCGGCGGGCGTCCGGCCTCCAGGCCTCCGGGCCCGCTCCGTCGGCCGGTCCCTCGAGCGCTGCGGCGGCACGCGCCGAGCTGCGCCCTTCGGGCCTCGCGGGGCCCCGTCGCGGGCGCGGCCACTCTCCGCTTCCGCTGCCGCTGCCCACCTCCGGCTTCCAGGGCTCCTCCTCCTCCTCCTCCTGCTTCTCCCCCTTCTCCTCCTCCTCCTCGTCGTCCTCCTCGTCCTTTTCCTCCTCCGCCTACCTCCTCTCCTCCTCCTCCTCCTCCTCCTCCTCCTCCTCCTCCTACTTCTCCCCCTCCTCCTCCTCCTACTTCTCCTCCTACTTCTCCTCCTACTTCTCCCCTTCCCCCTCCTCCCCCTCCTCCTCCTCCTCCTCTTCCTCCTCCTCCTCCGCTGGGACCAATCGGGCTGGACTTCCCGGTTTAACCCGGCGGGGACGCGGGATCCCAAAATCATCTGGAATTTAGCGGACGAACTTTCGCGCAGTCTCGGCTGCAGAGGCAGACTTGGAGAGGCTTGCCCGTGATACCGGGGATTCTCCGCCTCCAACGGGCGTGTCCTCCTCCTCCTCCTCCTCCTCCTCCATTCATTTTCCTTATACGTAACTTCTCCCTGTCGCACCCCGAGGCAAGCTTTCAAGGGCGGGCCGGGCGTTTCGCTGAGACATCCTCACCATTTATGATTCTGAAGCTTAAGCATTGGCAGCATTTTCACGGATGGGGGGCGGGTCGTTTTCAAACTGTGGCGGCTCTCGCGGTAGCGCGGCGCGCATTCGTTTTAAACATTTGCAAGAGTTTCACGGATTGAGGGCGGGTCGTTTTCAAAATGTGGCTCTCGCCTCAGCGCGGCGCGCATTCGTTGTAAACATTCTCAAGAACTTCACGGATGGGGGGCGGGTCGTTTTCAAAATATGGCTCTCGCGGTAGCGCGGCGCACATTCGTTTTAAACATTTGCAAGAGTTTCACGGATGGAGGGCGGGTCGTTTTCAAAATGTGGCTCTCGCCATGGCGCACATTCGTTTTAAACATTTGCAAGAGCTTCACGGATTCCAATCATCAACGTGTCAGAAAATGTGTTTGGAAAGGAATCAGGATTATGCGGGTGCGATAGTTATGTTGATTGGCTGTGTTGAAGTCCCAGGAATGGTTTTCTTGCACGATTCAGGATTGTCAAGACGCAACAGCCAGGTTGATGCCTGGCGTTGGAATCCCGAGAACAATGTTCGGGTATTCTTCAGGGTTATCAAACGGCTGTCTTCCAAAGAGGAAGTTCTTTCAATGGAAATGAACCGTTGTAGGGGCCTGTGGAGAGGGAGCTTGGAGGGAGGGTGTATTCCAACCTCGTTGATGACTCCTGGGTTTGCACTGGTCCTCCTCCTCCTCCCCCTCCCCCCCCCTCTCCTCCTCCTCCTTCGTCTCCATTCCTGTTTCCTTCCAGATAACTTCTCCCTGTCGCACCCCGAGGCAAGCTTTCAAGGGCGGGCCGGGCGTTTCGCCTGAGACTTCCTCACCATTTATGACTCTGAAGCTGAAGCATCGGCAACAGTTTTACAGATGGAGGGCGGGTCGTTTTCAAAATGTGGCTCTCGCGTTAGCGCGGCGCGAATTCGTTTTAAGCATCTGCAAGAGTTTCACGGATTGAGGGCGAGTCGTTCTCAAAATGTGGCTCTGCGGCGCACATTCTTTTCAAACATTTGCAAGAGCTTCACGGAATGAGGGCGAGTCGTTTTCAAGATGTGGCTCTCGCCTTAGCGCCTCGCGCATTCGCTTTAAACATTTGCCAAACTTTTACATACGGATTGAGGGCGGTGACTTTTCACAAGGTGGTTGTCGCCGTAGCGCGGCGCACACTCGTTGTAAACATTCTCAAGAACTTCACGGATGGGGGGCGGGTCGTTTTCAAAATGTGGCTCTCGCGGTAGCGCGGCGCACATTCGTTTTAAACATTTGCAAGAGTTTCACGGATTGAGGGCGGGTCGTTTTCAAAATGTGGCTCTCGCCATGGCGCACATTCGGTTTAAACATTTGCAAGAGTTTCACGGATTCCAATCATCAACGTGTCAGAAAATGTGTTTGGAAAGGAATCAGGATTATGCGGGTGCGATAGTTATGTTGATTGGCTGTGTTGAAGTCCCAGGAATGGTTTTCTGGCACGATTCAGGAATGTCAAGACGCAACAGCCAGGTTGATGCGTGGCGTTGGAATCCCGAGAACAATGTTCGGGTATTCTTCAGGGTTATCAAACGGCTGTCTTCCAAAGAGGAAGTTCTTTCAATGGAAATGAACCGTTGTAGGGGCCTGTGGAGAGGGAGCTTGGAGGGAGGGTGTATTCCAACCTCGTTGGTGACTCCTGGGTTTGCACTGGTCCTCCTCCTCCTCCCTCTCCCCCCCCTCTCCTCCTCCTCCTCCTTCGTCTCCATTCCTTTTTCCTTCCAGGTAACTTCTCCCTGTCGCACCCCCGGGCAAGCTTTTAGGGCGGCCCGGGCGTTTCGCCTGAGACTTCCTCACCATTTATGACTCTGAAGCTGAAGCATCTGCAACAGTTTTACAGATGGAGGGCGGGTCGTTTTCAAAATGTGGCTCTCGCGTTAGCGCGGCGCGCATTCGTTTTAAGCATTTGCAAGAGTTTCACGGATTGAGGGCGGGTCGTTTTCAAAATGTGGTTCTCGCCTTAGCGCGGTGCACATTCGTTTTAAACATTTACAAGAGCTTCACGGAATGAGGGCGAGTCGTTTTCAAAATGTGGCTCTCGCCTTAGCGCCTCGCGCATTCGCTTTGAACAGTTGCCAAACTTTTACGGATTGAGGGCGGTGCCTTTTCACAAGGTGGTTGTCGCCGTAGCGCGGCGCACATTCGGTTGAACATTTTCACGAGTTTCATCATCAACGTATCAGAAATGGTGTTTTGAAAGGATTAAGGGTTTGTGCGGGTGCAGTAGTGATGTTGATTCGCTGAGTTGAAGTCCCAGGAACGGCTTTCTGGCACGATTCAGGATTGTCAAGACGCACCAGCCCGGTTGATCCGTGGCGTTAGAATCCCGAGAACAATGTTCGGGCATTCTTCAGGGTTATCAAACGGCTGTCTTCCAAAAAGGAAGTTCTTTCAATGGAATTGAACCGTTGTAGGGGCCTATGAAGAGGGAGCTTGGAGGGAGGATGTATTCCAACATCGTTGATGACTCCTGGGTTTGCACTGGTCCTCCTCCTCCTCCCCCTCCTCTCCTCCTCCTCCTCCTCCTCCTCCTACTTCGTCTCTATTCCTTTTTCCTCCTAGATAACTTCTCCCTGTCGCACCCCGGGGCAAGCTTTTAGGGCGGGCCGGGCGTTTCGCATGAGATTTCTACACCATTTGTGATTTCGAAGCTGAAGCATTGGCAACAGTTTCACAGATGGGGGTCTGGTCGTTTTCAAAATGTGGCTCTCGCGTTAGCGCGGCGCGCATTCGTTTTAAGCATCTGCAAGAGTTTCACTGATTGAGGGCGGGTCGTTTTCAAAGTGTGGCTCTCGCCTTCGCGCGGCGCACATTCGTTTTAAACATGTGCAAGAGCTTCACGGATTGAGGGCGGGTCGTTTTCAGCTTGTGGCTCTCGCCTTAGCGCGGCGCGCATTCGTTGTAAACATTTGCAACAGTTTCACGGATTGAGGGCGGGTCGTTTTCAAAATGGTTCTCGCCTTAGCGCCGCGCACATTCGTTTTAAACATTTGACATAATTTCACGGATTGAGGGCGATTCCTTTTCACAACGTGGTTGTCGCCGTAGCGCGGCGCACATCCGGTTTGAACATTTGCAAGAGTTTCACGGATTCCCATCATCAACGTGTCAGAAATTGTGTTTTGAAAGGATTCAGGTCTCATGCGGGTGCAATGCTTATGTTGATTCGCTGTGTTGAAGTCCCAGGAATTTTTTTCTGGCACGATTCAGGATTGTCAAGCCGCAACAGCCAGGTTGATCCGTGGCGTTAGACTCCCGAGAACAATGTTCGGGCATTCTTCAGGGTTATCAAACGGCTGTCTTCCAAAAGGGAAGTTCTTTCAATGGAGATGAACCGTTGTAGGGGCCTATGAAGAGGGAGCTTGGAGGGAGGGTGTAATCCAACATCGTTGATGACTCCTGGGTTTGCACTGGTCCTCCTCCTCCTCCCCCTCCCCCTCTCCTCCTCCTCCTCCTCCTCCTCCTCTTCCTCCTCCTCCTCCTCCTCCTCCTCCTCAGTAGCAGCAGCAGCAGCAGCAGCAGCAGCAGCAGCAGCAGCAGCAGCAGCAGCAGCAGCCACTTCCGCTTCCGCTTCCGCTTCCCATCTCTGGCTTCCAGGGCTCCGACCCTGCCCAGCTCCCGTTCGCGGAGTGTGCCGCAGACGGGGCCTGGAGACGCGCGCGGGCGTTGCGCCGCTGGGCCCCCGCGCTGGAGCTCCCCTGGGGGCGGATGCTGGCGCTGCCTCTCGGGGCCTTCGCTGGAGCTCCCCATGGGGCCAGGAAGCGAACACCCTGTTCCGCTCGTGCGGTCATGCCTCCTCCTCCTCCTCCTCCTCCTCCTCCCTCCTCCTCCTCCTCCTCCTCCTCATCTTCCTCCTCCTCCTCCTCCTCCTCCTCCTCCTCCTCCTCCTCCTCCTCCTCCTCCTCCTCCCCCTCCTCCTCCTGTTCCGCTCGTGCGGTCTGCCGCCGCTGCTGCTGCCTGCCGCCTCTGCTCACCCGCGCGGCTCTCGGCGGCGCCCTGCTTGCTCCGGAGACTCGCCTGCCCGAGGCATGCCCGCGGAGCGCCCGGCAGCCAGGCCATGCCCGCCGATCGAGAGGGCGTGCGGATCCAGAGTCGGCGGCGGGCGAGGGGGGAAACGGGAAGGACGGGGGTTCAAACTTTGAGGTTCGAGGCTCGAGGAGGTTTTTCCTAGTTGTCGGCGTCTGGGGGCCGCCTTCGGGCCCCAGGACCTCCGAATTTCGATCCGCGTCGGAGAAACCTCGGGAGGGACCGATTTTGACCAGTACTCGGCGCCAGTACTCGTCGTTGCGCCCAGGGGGAACTGAGAAGGAGAAGGCCTTCTCAGAAGGCGGCGGGACTTCTCAGAAGCCCTCGCGCCTTCCGAGAAGCTGGCGGTGTCTTCGGGAACGGCTCAGAGAAGCTCTCAGAAGTCTGGGGGGCTTCCGAGCCTTCGAGAAGGCCTGCTCCTTTTCACTTCTCCCCCTTCCGAGGCGGGAATTGATTCATGACCACCGCCTGGAGGGTCAGTTTTCGGAGCCTCGGCTGGCGGTGGATGTGAATATATTCGGGCCCCTGGGGGCCGAACTATATCCGTATCCACCGCCTGCTGGGGCACCAGGACGTCGGTTCCCAGGCAGTGGATGTGGACAGATCCCCGCCTCGCACCCCTCGCTCGCCGCCGACAGATGGCTGCGCGCGAGGAGGAGCGTGACCGTCCCTGGCGTGGTGCGCTCTCTCTCTTTCTCTCTCTCTCTCCCTCTCTCTCTATATATATACACACATATATATATATATACATCAGAGCGGTGGCGCTCGTGGTGAGGACACCGCCGCCCGCGCTCAAGCCTCCCTCTGGACGCTGCCGCTCCAGGCCTCCCGGATGGGGCCCGAGCAGCTGGGGCCGCACCGCCGATGGCGGCGGCGACGCGGCTCGGTGCGGAGCCCGCCTCGCTCCGCGCCGGCGGCGCCGAGGCACTGCCGGCGGCTGCCAGCGCCACCCTTGGCATCGCTCGGACGTGTGCATTTTGTCGGGGGTGGACAGAGCCCCCAACAGTGACACGTCGATTCGTGAATTGTCCGTTTTCGGTTCTCGAGAGGGCGCCGTGGCCGCTATTTTCCAGGCTTGCGCCCGCCAGGTTTGGGCCTCAGGTCGTTTTCACTGAACCACGTTTTGCTAAAGGGGGGTCTGTCCATCCCCGAATTGTCCCGTTGGCGAGGACCATCGAGGAGCATCCTTGATCATTTGGCGAAATAAAACCACGCACAAAACCAACAAAAAAACTCAGGGAATGGACGTCCGAGCGATGGCCAGCACCGATGCATCGGCGATGCATGGGCGACGCGGCGCGGTCCTCTGACCCCGTTCGCTCGGGCCCCGCTGGGGAGGCCTCCGTCCGCAGCGGCAGCGTCCCAGCGCCCGCGGCGACGCCGCGGCGCTTCCACAGACACTCCGCTGCCGTCCTGCCTCCGGCGCGGCGCCTCGCTGCCGGCGAGCCCCGCCACCTCGCGGGCACGCCTCGCATCGCAGCCGGTCAGCCTTCTGAAGGGGGGGTGGCTCGCGGAGGCCCAGAGGGGCGCATGTGGAGGACATCCTTCTTACCGGGGGCTCGTAGAGGGGGGAGTACCCTCGGAGGCCTCAGAACCGTGCGGTGACGGACAGCGTGGTGACCTCGGGGATCCCAAGAGAGACCTCACCGCGCGGTGCGTCACCCCACGGTTTTGGGACCTCGGAGGCCCCAGTCGCCCGAGACATCCTCGGAGAACCGACCCGAGTCCCTAGACTGTGCGGTGACCCCGAACCCCCACCGACCCACCGCACGATGTGGTCACCACATCGTTGGGGCCCCCCGATGCCCCAGTGCGGGGAAAGGGAGCGAGCCCACCTGGATGCGCCCATCGCGTCGGTTGTGCTCTGACCCCACCTCTGCCCTTACCCCATGCCTCAGACGCCCCCTCCCGCCCTCCCCCGCGATTAGAGCTCCTGCGAGACCACTCCCCCGTCGCTTTGCTGCGCCCTCGTCTGATGCTGCTTCCCGCTCGGCGCCCGACCGAGGAGGGGCTGGCGCGGTGAGCTCGTTCGCCCCCAGGGACGCCGCCGAGTTCATCTGGCAGTACCTCCTGGGCGGGCAGGGGTGGCGTCAGGGGGCCCGCATCAGATGCGCGAGGAGGAGGCTCCACGGAGAGCGGGCGATGCGGGGACGGGAGGGCGGGAGGAGGGAGGAGGAAGGAGGAGGAGGAGGAGGAGGAGGAGGAGGAGGAGGAGGAGGAGGAGGAGGAGGAGGAGGAGGAGGAGGAGGAGAGGAGGAGGAGGAGAGGAGGAGGAGAGGAAGGAAGGAGGAAGGAGGAAGGAGGGAAAGGAGGAGCGAGGAGGAGGAAGGAGGAAGGAGAAGGAAAGGAGGAGGAGGAGGAGGAAGGAGGAGGAAGGAGGAGGAGCGAGGAGCGCGAGGAGCGAGGAGCGAGGAGCGAGGAGCGAGGAGCGAGGAGCGAGGAGCGAGGAGCGAGGAGCGAGGTGCGAGGAGCGAGGAGCGAGGAGCGATGGCGGGGGGGGCGGCCGTGCGGGGGGAGGCGGTGGCCGGTGGCGGCGCGGGGGGGGCGCGGCGAGGGGGGGAAAGGAGGGGGGCGGGCGGCCGCATCGGAGGACGTGGAGGAGCAGGGGCAGCGAGGGGCAGGGGTGCCAAGGCGGAGGGCGGCGGGCGCCCTCGCTCCCCCCGTCCGTTCTCCGTTCTCCTGGTCCTGCCACCGTGCCCCCCCCCCTTCAAGCAGTGGCGAAGCGTCTCGGCGTGCCTATAGCCCTACCAAACAATGTTCTAAGAACCTGTTGTGGTTTCCACGAAGTGTTCTTAGAACATTTCTTGCTGGGACTGTCTTGTTTGAACGCATGAGGCATACGTTCTAAGAACATGGTTTTTGTTCTGAGAGCGTTTTTGGGTTCTAAGAACATTTCGTGGTAGGACTACAGGAATGCCGGGACGGTCGGTCCCTGCTCAATTCATGGCGCTCCCACTTGTGCCAGGACGCATCAAGAGCAGGCGCTGCAATATTCGGCGGCGAGCGAGGGGGGGAAACGAGTTTCGGAAGTCCCCCAGCCTTCCGAGAAATTTTCTGAGCCTTCTCCGAAGACAAACAAAAACTTCTCCTCAGAAGGCGCGAGGGCTTCTGAGAAGTCCCGCCGCCTTCCGAGAAGGCCTTCTCTTTCCCACGTCCCCCCCCCGCTCGCCGCCGAAGAATAAACAAGAGGAAAGACGGCGATTGCGCTGATGACGACGGCGAGAACCACAGGGCCGTGCCACGTTTCGAATGCACTGGAGTTTCGGTGGTGGGGATGCGCCTTGATTCCCTCAACGCCCACCGTCTGTGTGATTCCAGGCCCGATTATAGCCGGCCTTCAGCCGACGTGGGGACCCGAAGCCCTGCGCGGCTTGGGGTTCCCCACGGGCGTGCTGCCACGCTCCCTCCCTGGAGGGCCCCCTGGCAGCCACGAGGTCACCAGCGAGCCGGGAGGAGCGGGAGAGTCGAAGTGCATCCCTCTGCACGAGCGAAATGGGTACGGAAAGAATGGGTACAATGCCCAACAGCAGTTCTGGTTCACTTTGAACATGACTCGCTGTCCGCGCCGCCGCGGCCTGTGTCCATTTGAGACAGAAGGCCGCCTGCCCAACAGCGCCCGCTGTTGGTTTGGGACAACAGTTGTTCTTCGGCATTGTACCCATTTCTTGCGTACCCATTTCGGGCGTCCAAAATCCCACGGCAATGGCGATCCCACGGCAGGGAGGAGGAGGAGGAGGAGGAGGAGGAGGAGGAGGAGGAGGAGGAGGAGGAGGAGGAGGAGGAGGAGGAGGAGGAGGAGGGAGAAGCGGAGGAGGAAGACGAGGAAGACGATGAGGAGGCGAGGAGAAGGAACATCGGTGGGCGGCGATGGCGGCAGCGAAGAGGCCCCCGCGGCCCCAGCGGGGGCGGTCGGGAAGGGAGACCCTTGACGCACAGCCCCGGGGGGCCCCCGCGGAGGCCTCCTCGGCCCCTCCGGCCCCCGCGGGAGCCCACGGAGACGTCCTGCAGCCTCGGAGGCTGGGGCTCAGTCGGGCCTGTCCCTCTGCACGAGGGATAGTCAAGAATAGTCAAACAGATTAGTCTGGGGATGATTTTTGGAGCATTCTTCTGATTATCTTTTGCTATTCCTGACAATTCTTTATGTTTCGCCCAAGATCCACCTGCAGGGGGACATGCCCAACCTAAGGCTGGGGCCTCTAGCGCCAGTCTTGAGCCAGGGGAGTGTGAAACTCGGGTTCGCCGGAACTCGGGGGTTCGCCGTCGGTTATTGGGATTTTGCCGGTCCAGTTTCTGTGGGACATTCGCAGCTTGAGCCAGCTCCAAGTCTCACACCGGGTCGTGCCATTTGTCCGACGGCCTCGTGATGCCAACTCGAGTCCTCCAAACTCTTGTCTTACGTCTCCCGGACAGAGGTGGGCAAGACGCGCTGCTGTCCGAGAACCGGCACCCCTGGATCGTGGCGGTGTCCCTGCGGGTGCTGGACTTCCAGGCCCAGAGGGCGGACGCCGCAGCCTGGCGAAAGAGGGGTCAGGAGCGAGAGCTGGATGATGATAGTGGTGGTGATGATGGTGGTGGTGGTGATGACGATGGCGATTGCGATGGCGATGACGATGACGACGACGACGATGACAATGACGATGATGAAGTCGACGAGGATGGATGATAGTGATGGTGACGATGGTAATGATTGTGATGCTGATGATAATGATGATAATGATGGTGATGATGCTGTTGATTGTGACACTGATATTCGTGTTGTTTGTCGTCGTCGTTGTTGTTATTGTTATTGTAGTTGATGGTGGTAATGCGGTTGTCGATGATAGCTGGCGATGATTATGATCATGATGATGATGATGAAGAAACGATGATGATGATATTAGTGATGATGATGAGGATGATGACGATGATGGTAATGATGATGTTGATGATGATGATGATGATGATGAGGACGAGGAGGACACTGATGTGGGTGATGCTGCTGCTGCTGCTGCTGCTGATGATGATGATGATGATGATGATAATGATGGCGACGGTGTGGACGGCGGTAACACGGGCGATGCTGACTATTGCGATAGCGATGTAGTGATGATGATGGGGGACAATGCCGATGACGATGACGATGCTAATGATGATGATGATGATGATGATGATGGTGATGATGATGATGATGATGATGATGATGATGATGATGGTAATGATGCTGATGACGATGTTGATGATTCTGATCAGGCTCACGACAATGACGACTGTGATGTTGGAGTTCACGGTAATGCTGCCGATTGATAGGGAGGGTGATGATGAGGATGCTGCTGATGGTTATTATGATGCTGATGTTGGTGATGGTGATGCTGTTGCTGACGACGATGCTGATGATGATGACGATGGCATGACAGGGGGGGGTGATGATGATTACTACGATGCTGTTTCTGACGATGACGATACTGAAACCGACTATGATGCTGATAGTGAAGAGCATGGCGATGACGATGATAATCATGCTGATGGTGCTTGTGGCGATGATTCGGATGATGATGATGATGATGATGATGATGATGATGATGATGATGGTGATGGTGAGGGTGATGATGATGATGATGATGCTGATGCTGATGCTGATGCTGATGCTGGCAATGCTGATGCTGATGCTGCTGCTGCTGCTGCTGCTGCTGCTGATGATGATGATGATGATGATGATGATGATGATGATGATGATGATGATGAGGATGAGGATGAGGATTAGGATGAGGATGAGGATGAGGATGAGGATGATGATGCTGCTGCTGCTGATGCTGCTGCTGATGATGATGACGATGATGACAATATTAAAAGGGGGGGTCACTACCCGTTCGACCCCCCCCCCGTTCGCCGCCAGCAAACGATTCCTGCTCCTCCGGACAGTTGGACAGTGGTTTGGACAATGGGACAGTGGTGGGGACGGTGGTGGTGGGGACAGTGCTGTGGCGACAGTGGGACAGTGGTGGAGACAGTGGGGACAGTGGGACAGTGGTGGGGACGGTGGTGGTGGGGACAGTGGCGAGGGGAGAGTGGGACAGTGGTGGGGACAGTGGGGACAGTGGGACAGTGGTGGGGGCGGTAGTGGTGGGGGCAGTGGTGAGGGTGGTGGTGAGGACGGTGGTGGGACAATGGGACAGTGGTACAGTGGGGAGAGTGGTGGGGACAGGGGACAGTGAAACAGTGGTGGACAGTGGGGACAGTGGGACAGAGGTGGGGCAGCTGTAGGGACAGTGAGGGCAGTGGGACCGCGGCGGGGACAGTGGGGACAGTGGAACAGTGGGGACAATGGGGGGAGTGGGACCGTGGTGGGGACAGGGTCCCACTGGAGGCTTCGGAGGAGCTCCCTATGGGACCACGAAGCGCTGTACTGGGTGGGTGAAAATGCCAAATTGGGCGTGGGGGACGCATGCGGGCGGTCCCTCTGGGGGCGGGCCACGAAACGTTGTACTGGGTGGGTGACAATGCCAAGTTGGGTGTGGGGAACGCATGCGGGCGGTCCCACTGGGGGCTTCGGTGGGGCACCCTATTGGACCACGAAGCGCTGTACTGGGTGGGTGAAAATGCCAAATTGGATGTGGGGGACGCATGCGGGCGGTACCACCGGGGGCTTCGGTGGAGCTCCCTATGGGGTCACGAAGCGTTGTATTGGTTGGGTGAAAATGCCAAATTGGGCGTGGGGAACGCATGCGGGCGGTCCCACTGGGGGCTTCGGTGGAGCTCCGTATGGGGCCACGAAGCGCTGTTCTGGGTGGGTGAAATTGCCAAATTGGGCGTGGGGGATGCTTGCGGGCGGTCCCACTGGGGGCTTCGGTGAGGCTCCCTATGGGGCCACGAAGCGTTGTACTGGGTGGGTGAAAATGCCAGATTGGGTGTGGGGGACGCATGCGGGCGGTCCCACTGGGGGCTTCGGTGGAGCTCCCCATGGGGTCACGAAGCGCTGTGCTGTGTGGGTGAAACGCATGGAAGAAGGAGGAGGGAGGGGAGGAGGGGGAGGAGGAGGAGAAGATGAGTGAGGAAAGGAACGCGGGGACCGTCTCTTCAAAACGAGGACCAACACTACAGGGTGGTTGGAACAAATATATCCCCACCAGCCCTTCCGTTGACCTGGAGCTGTTCTGGGTTCCCCGCGCTTCTGAGTCGCAGCGTATTTCGCCCCTGCGCGCTTAGTGGGTAATTTAGGCCATTGCTACTGTGCAATTCCCTGACGGCGCCTGGCACCCCTGCGCTCTCGCGAACAAAAAAATATCCCCACCAGCCCCTTCAGCCCCCGACGCCGCTCAGCATTCCTCGGCGGCAGTTTTGGCAACCGTGAGTGCGCTCGCTGGGTAGTTAGGCTCCGCCCGTAGCCCGGGTCGACCCTTAACGCCGCCTGCGCCTTCGCTTGCGGCTGCGCCAAAAACGTATCCCCACCAGCCCATCCAGAATCCAGAAACGATGTCCAGGCGAGTTGAGGTGATCAGGGAAGTGCTGGAGCATGGACGGCCGAACCGTGCGAAAGAGGGAGGAGGAGAAGAAGGAGGCTGGATGGATGGATGAGGGAGTGGTGAGAATACATATGAACATGAGGATGATGGTGATGATGATGATGATGGTCATGATGGTGATGATGATGGTGGTGATGGTGATGATGACGGTGGTGATGATGGTGATGATGATGATGATGATGATAATGATGAGGAGGAGGAGAAGGAAGGAGGAACATGATGAGGAGGGCGAGCAAAAGGTCCAGAGGTCTCTTGGATACCTCCTGTCGGAGCCTCTTGGGATATTGCTTGGGCGCTTCTTGGTGGCCTCTTGGGACGTCTTGGGGGTCTCTTGGCGGTCCAGGGGGGCTCTTGGGCGTCTTGGGTGCCTCGGGGGGGTCTCTTGGGGCCGCTTGGGGCCCTCTTGGGGGCCTCCTGGGGGCCTCTTGGGGGCCTCTGGGGCCATCTTGGGACCATCTTGGCACCTCTTGGGGCCTCTCGGGCGCTTCTTCGGGCCATATTGGAGGAAATCGATCAAAGAAGAAGGGAACGCAAGTTAGCGCTGCCCCCCCAAGAGGCCAAAATGGTGCCAACACCCTAGTAAACCAATGATGTTGGCTTCCTCGCCGAGGCCGTTTTGGACGCTCCAATGGGTCGCGGTACCGCCCGTCCAGGTCCAGGGGAGAGCGTATGGGGGGAGGCCGAGGGGGAATAAGGGGGGTGGAAAAGAAAACTCCCCAAACAACCTACGTCCAGAGGGCTGGTGGGATTTGGGAGCTCGGGTTGGATTGGGATGGCCTGGTAGGTACATTCGGGCCGAGGTATAAGATCGAGGTCTGTTCGGGGAGGGTATCCTGCTGTTCTTCGTTCGTGCTTCTTGGATGTTCTTGTGCATCCTGGGGAGGGTACCCTTGTGTGTTCTGCTTGTTTTGGCCGACGGAGGCATGTTCCTGAGGGACGTTCTTCTGGCCTAGGTCCGACTGTACAGTCAACCCGCATAGTGAGAACGGGCAACCTTCCCAAGGATATCCTTGCATCTTTGCCCCTTCGGCCCATCATTAGCGACTTTCGCTGGCCAACCTCGATCGATCAACGTTTACATGGGCCTCCAAGGCCCTTCAATCCTTACCGCGCATCCTTATTATACGCCCCGTTCTCAGTGCGTCGGGGGGCGGGCTTTCTTATCCGTTTCAGGGACCACGCTCTGGGGCGTGACAGCGAGGCGATTGCGAGTAGAGCCGAGTGTCAAGATTTCTTTCCACTGGCAGGCAAGTCCAAACATCGAGAGGCGGCCCTCTTCTGCTGCCCGATAAAAAATACCCTTGTGGTACGCATTGGCCGTAGTCGTTCCAGTCCTCCAGTCCTTGCTGCGCTGCCGCGGCGGCCGCCGCAAGCCCGGAGCCCTCCGCCGCAGGCCTCGCGGTGCTCCGAGCGGGAGCAGGCGCTGCAGTGGTGGGGCGGAGCCGCGGGGCCCGCTGGCGCCTCAGGACGCACGGGGAGCAGCGCCGTCTCCTCCTCCTCCTCCTCCTCCTGCCCTTCCTCCTCCTCCTCCTCCTCCTCATCCTCCTCCTGCCTCCTCCTCCTCCTCCTCCTCCTTCCTCCTCCTCTCCTCCTCCTCCTGCTCCTTCTCCTTCTCCTCCTGCCCTTCCTCCTCCCTCCTCGTCCTCCTCCTCCTCCTCCTCCTCCTCCTCCTCGCCCATGTCCGATCGGGTCGAGTCTCGCCGAAGGCATGGGCCGTCGGCGACATTGGATGCACGTATTGCTCCCCCCTGGGCCACTCGCCCCTGCCGTCGCCCCCGGCCCATCCCCGCCTCGGCGGCGAGCCCGGGGGTGAGTGCAGAGGGGGTGGTTCTCCGAAGGGCTTATGCGGCCCGTCCTCCTCCTCCTCCTCCTCCTCCTCCTCCTCCTCCTCCTGCTTCTCCTCCTCCTCCTCCTCCTCCTCCTCCTCCTCCTCCTCCTTGGGTCGCTTACGGCCCCGGGGGAAACCGTGCAAGTGCAGAGGAGGCCTGCCTTCTCAGTCGTCTCGGAAGGCCACGGGCCGTCCGGGAGGTTCTCTGAGCCTTCCCTCTCTCTGGACTTTGGGCCTCCCAAGCGGGGTCGGAGGAGGTGGGGTCGGAGGATCGCGCCGCATCGCCGATGCATCGGCGATGCGGCTCGACGTGGGGCCCGACTTTCTCCACGCCGACGGCGCCCATGCAGCGCCGACGTCGCCAGTGCATCGTCGACGCATCGCCACTGCATCGTCGATGCATCGTCGATGCGGCGCGATCCTCCGACCCCATCCACTCCGACCCCAGCCAGGAGACCTCTTCTCAGAAAGGCAGAGGGCATCTGGGAGCGCCGCCAACCATCCCCACCGGCCACCCCACCCCCGGTACGGGGGGATAGGTCTCGCCAGACACGGCGGGAACAGCACGTCTCACCAGCCGCGACGGGGCACGGCAGACACGTTGGGAACAGCGCATCCCCACACCAGCACAGATCCCCACCAGGGCCGGGGACGACAGACACGACGGGACACGACCACAGGCCCCACCAGACGCGACGGGAACGATGGGGCAAGCCGGCCCGTGGGGCCAAAAGGTCGTGGCAGTGGGGATGGGGCCCGAGGAAGCGCTGCTCGCAGCAGCAGCGACGGGCGACGCGATGTCTGTGCATGTCCATCGCGCCCCATGGCCAGGCCCATGCCGCGCCCAGGGCCTGCGCGTGTGCCTCCCGGGCCACGCCACGGGGGGCGCATGCGCCGTCCCTAGGCCCAGGATGGGCCCGGCCTCGGGGGCGGTGGGAGCATCTGCAGACCTCGACGCCCTGCAAGAGCCGGCGCGAACCTGCACCTCCGGAGGCCTGCGCGGCTTTCTCGGGTCGGCGCGCCAGCGGCTGCGCCGGAGGTGCCGCCACTGGACGGGGCCCAGCGAGATCCGCGCTGGCCTCCAACAGGCGCGTTTCTGCCGTGCCGTTGCTCCAGGTGGGCTCGCGAGCCCCACGATGGAGCCTCGAGCCTCGACTCTCGACCCTTCATCCGAACAGGTCCGAAGCCTCGATCCTCGCGCTTCGATCCCCGGGCAGGCAACGGGCAGCCCAGCGCCTGTCGGCACCCGATGCGCCGTGGCCCCGTGGCAACCAGCGACGGCGAGGACGGCGACGGCGACGATCGGGTCGGGCGACGGGGGGGGGGCTGGGGAAAGTTTGGGGCACCAGCCCAGATCTCCGACGATACGTTTTTTTTGTTTTTTGTTTTTCAACCCTTTTATACTGGTCTTCGCTCGTCCACCGCCGACCTGCCCAGGACTGGGCGGCGGCCTCAGCCTCAGCCTTGTGCTGCCGGCTCCTCGTCCTCGGGGACCCCCAGCCGCAGCAGCCCAGCGCGCCGCTCGCAGCCTGCTGCCGCCAGCGCCAGAACCAGTGTTGCCCCTCCGCCTGCGGGGCTTCTGCATGCGTGGCGCTCCTCCTCCCTGTTCTCCCTCCCCCCCCTGCTCGCTCTCCCCTCCCTCTGCGCGCCGCCATGGCGCCTGGGCCGCTGCCTCCTGTAGCCACCACGCGTCCAGGATCCTGGGCCTGGCCTTGCCGTCTGCTCCCCCACGCTGACCCAGCTTTTTCTGCTGGATGCAGTCCGACCTGGATGCACTCTTGCTTGCCGCGCCTTGCCCTGTGCCCCCGCCTGGGCGGCGCGCGGCCCGCCGGCCCTGCACCTCGCGCTCTGCGTCGGCGCCCTGCTGCCTCGTCTGCTTGCAGTGCCCGTGCTGGGCCCCGCCTCTCACCACCCACCAAACCACCCCAACCCAACCCGAAGGCTCAGATTTACCCTCGATTTCCAGTGGGGGGGGTCGGGGAACATCGACAAAACACGTGTGGAACCCTTCCCCCCCCAACCCGAAAATTTGGGTCTTCGGATTGGGTTGGGGTGGTCTGGTAGGTAGTCAGCCTCCGCGGGCGCACCGGCGCAGCGGCCCGGCTGCTGCTCCAGTCCCCGGCGGCGGCGCTGGCCGCGGGGCTGCGCGTTGAAAGAGAAAACGTCGTCGGTTCTCTGTGGACAGCTGCGTGCAGAGGGTTTCGGTCTTGTCACCCGGGCATTCTCTCCGATGCACGTGCGCTTCCAGAGCCAGGAGGCACCCGGGAAACCGGCCACGCGGCAGGTTTGTGCCGCGTCGACGTGGCAGCAGCCCTAGCGCCAGCGCGCGCGTTCGAGGTTGAACGCCAGCGTTGACCCACGATTGTCCGACATCGAACGGAACGATGTGCTTAGACATTGCGATCGTTCACGGTTGAAATGTCCACGCGGTGTCCAAAACCAGCGCGCAGGTCGTGACGACGCGGACCTGCCGTGCGTGAGCTGACTCGCTGACCCCACTTTTGGGAAGTAGCTCATGGGAACTTTTTTTGTTTCGGGATTCCGTGTGTAAAGTGCACCAGCGTGCGCTGGCGCCTGTTGGTCGATGAAAAAGCATATTCTTTTGCATTTTTGACCACTATTGCGAGTCTTTCTGACTATTTTTCATTTTTGGTCCAAAATCCTCCTGCCCACATCGTCGACTCGCGAGTCGATTTGGAGTCGATTCGGCGTCGATGTGCGTCGAGCGGGGTCGGTTGGTGCTGATTTCGCAAGAGCCAGCACGATGACTTCGGAGGCTCCCGCGAGCTGCCGGTGAGTGACCCCCCAGCGCTGCCGCCCCCCGTGCCGTCCGACCCGACCACGGCGGCAGGGCCGCTGGCCCCCGTGGCGGCGGCGACCCGACACGGGGCCTAAAACGACGCGAAGATCGGGACAAAATCGGATCTCGGGGCCTAAAACGACGCGAAGATCGGGATAACTCGAAATCTCTTAGGATCGGCGGGTTTGGAGGATGTCTTGGGCGCCGCGGCCGCTCCAGAGCGTTCCGGAACGCTCTGAGAGCGCTCCGGAACGCTCTGGAGCGATTTATCCCGATCCCAGCCCCGTTTTAGGGCCACCGGAAGTCCCGACCCCCTTCCCCAGGGCTGGCTTTTCATCCCGAGCCGTCTTCCGTTAGTTCGGGAAGCCGGCCAGGGCCCCCAGAGGTCGAACATGAGGGGACATTCCCATCTTGATTCTTCTGGCGGCGTCGACATCCCCTGCTATTTGACGCGGCAGCAGCATCGTGAAGGATCACGCCCAGAGTCTCCGACCCCACTCGTCGGCTGCCCATTTTTCGGGCTGGATCGATCTGAGAGGGCCCCAGGTCCCGACGCTGGGCAAAAACGCCTGGCCCGCAAAAGTGGAGACGTCAAGATCTCTCGGGGCCCCCCCCCCGTCTGTGACGACGACGATACCGACGGCGGCGACGACGGCGGCGACGACGACGGCGCGAGGAAGATTTCCAGGACGACGGCGACGACGGCGACGACGACGAAGACGGCGACGACGACGCTAAGATCTTCAGGGCGACGGCAACGAGGGCGACGACGGCGGCGACGGCGGCGACGAGGCGACGCTGGCGACGACGACGCCGACGACGACGACGACGACGGCCACGACGACGACGACGGCGAGCACGGCGCTGACGACGGCGACGACGACGCTAAGATCTTCAGGACGACGGCGACGACGGCGACGACGACGACGGCGACGGCGACGACGCCGACGGCGACGACGGCGACGCCGACGACGAAGATCGTCAGGACGACGGCGACGACGGCGACGACGGCGAGGACGGCGACGACGACGGCGACGTCGACGCCAAGATCTTCAGGACGACGGCAACGACGGCGACGGCGACGACGAAGATTTTCAGGACCACGTCGACGACGGCGACGACGACGAAGACGACGGCGACGTCGACGCCAAGATCTTCAGGACGACGGCGACGATGGCAACGACGGCGGCGACGAGGCGACGTTGACGGCGACGACGCCGACGGCGACGACGGCGGCGACG
Organism: Prorocentrum cordatum; assembly: GCA_963575745.1. Classification (NCBI taxonomy): domain Eukaryota; class Dinophyceae; order Prorocentrales; family Prorocentraceae; genus Prorocentrum; species Prorocentrum cordatum. The sequence goes on from CAUYUJ010002720.1 coordinate 21,676, forward strand.
ACGACGGCCACGACGACGACAACGGCGACGACGGCGACGACGACGGCGACGACGACGCCAAGATCTTCAGGACGACGGCGACGACGGCGACGACGGCGACGACGGCGACGACGACGACGACGGCGACGACGACGACGCCGACGGCGACGACGGCGACGACGATGACGGTGACGACGAAGATCTTCAGGACGACGGCGACGACGGGGACGACGAAGACGACGGCGACGGCGGCGACGAGGTGGCGCTGCCGACGACGACGGCGACGATGGCCACGACGGCGAGGACGGCGACGACGGCGACGGCGCCCTCCGCGGCCGCCGCCCGTGCGCCCAGAGGAGCCGTCGGCGCGCTCGGGCTGCTGCGGTCGCTGGAGAGGCTCCTGGCCGCCGCGCGGTTGGAAGCGGAGCGCCCCCCTGGCGGGCCCCACGCTCTCACCGGTGGCGGCTCACTTTTGGCGCCTCCTCGATCATTTTTGTTGTTGTTGTTGTTGTTGTTGTTGTTGTTGTTGTTGTTGTTGTTGTTGTTGTTGTTGTTGTCGTTGTCGTTGTCGTTGTTGTTGTTGTCGTTGTCGTTGTCGTTGTCGTTGTCGTTGTCGTTGTCGTTGTCGTTGTCGTTGTCGTTGTCGTTGTCGTTGTCGTTGTCGTTGTCGTTGTCGTTGTCGTTGTCGTTGTCGTTGTCGTTGTCGTTGTCGTTGTCGTTGTCGTTGTCGTTGTCGTTGTCGTTGTTGTTGTTGTTGTTGTTGTTGTTGTTGTTGTTGTTGTTGTTGAATTCTCATTTCTGAAGAATAATGATTGTTGATCCCCCCCACCGGTGCATACTGTTTTTTCTCAATCAAAGTGTGCCCCTCGACGCTCGCACCCTGGAATTTCCTGCAATTGGAATTGGAATTGCGTTGGAATTTCTGGCAATTTGCCCAAACGCCGCGCTCCCGACACCCAGGCACCCAGGAATCGCGCCTGTTGTGGCCCCATGTGCATGCCCTTCGTGGCCCCGCTGTCGCCATTTGTGTCCCCCTCACTTTCCTAGGTGGCCCAGTTGCTACCCTCAGTGGCCCCATAGTTGACTTCTGTGGCCCCGCATTATCTGCACTTCGTGGCCCCCGCTCGCACGCGCTCTTCGCGGCCCCACACGCATTCCCTTCGTGTCCCCGCTGTCGCCCTTCGTGGTTTATTTCCTGCCCTTCGTGGCCCTGCTGTCGTTCTCTCTCGCTCTCGGTTTTCGCTTGTCGTCGCCGTCGTCGTCGTCGTCGTCGTCGCCGTCGTCTTCGACGTCGTCGTCGTCGTCGTCGTCGTCGTCGTCGTCGTGGTCGGTCCCCTGTCCGTCCCTCTTGGGGTCGGGTCGTCGGTCCGCGGCCGCCCCGCCGATCAGCGCTGCCGCTGGCCAGGCCGACGGTCCGCGGCCGCCCCGCCGCTTGCCGGGGCCCGGCCTGCAGGGAAGAAAGGTATACCCCCCAAAGGGGCTCGATCGAAGACGCAGAGGGCGGGTATCGAGGGTTTGGGAAATACGCGTCATTGGACACTCGAGCATATAAGGGCGATCAGTCTTCAAATCGTTGTTGTTGTTGTTGTTGTTGTTGTTGTTGTTGTTGTTCAGTTCTCATTCCTGAAGAATAATTATTGTTGTTCCCCCCCCACGGGTGCATATTGTTTTTTCTGAATCAAAGTGCGCCCTTCGCCGCTCGCACCTTGTTTTTTGACAGGGAAAGTCTTCCTGCTCAAACTGGCCCCCTGGCCCCCGGGTTACAACAACAACAACAACAACAACAACAACAATAACAACAACAACAACAACAACAACGGCTCCCGCTTGAGACTTCCTTACAATTTAGCCAAGACCCCCGCTCCCGCCCGAGACTTCTTCGCATTTTATTCAGGAATCGCGCTCTCGCTTGGGACTTCCTTACAATTTTTTCAGGAATCGCTCTCCCGGCGCTCTGGAGTCGCGCTCTCGCTGGAGACTTGCTTGCAACTTACTGAAGAATGGCCTTGCGTTGGAATTTCCTACAACTTGCCCAAGCGTCGCGCTCCCGACACCCAGGCACCCAGGAGTCGCGCCGGTTGTGGCCCCATGTGCATGCCCTTCGCGGCCCCGCTGTCGCCATTTGTGCCTCCCTCATTGTCCTACGTGGCCCAGTTGCTACCCTCAGTGGCCCCATAGTTGCCTTCTGTGGCCCCGCACTATCTGCACTTCGTGGCCCCCGCTCGTTCCGCTCTTCGCGGCCCCATACGCATTCCCTTCGTGTCCCCGCTGTCGCCCGTCGTGGCCTACTTCGTGCCCTTCGTGGCCCTGCTGTCGTTCTCTCTCGCTCTCGCTTTCGCTCGTCGTCGCCGTCGTCGTCGTCGTCGTCGTCGTCGTCGCCGTCGTCTTCGACGTCGTCGTCGTCGTCGTCGTCGTCGTGGTCGGTCCCCTGTCCGTCCCTCTTGGGGTCGGGTCGTCGGTCCGCGGCCGCCCCGCCGATCAGCGCTGCCGCTGGCCAGGCCGACGGTCCGCGGCCGCCCCGCCGCTTGCCGGGGCCCGGCCTGCAGGGAAGAAAGGTATACCCCCCAAAGGGGCTCGATCGAAGACGCAGAGGGCGGGTATCGAGGGTTTGGGAAATACGCGCCATTGGACACTCGAGCATTCCAGGGCGAACAGTCTTCAAATCATTGTTGTTGTTGTTGTTGCTGTTGTTGTTGCTGTTGTTGTTGTCCTCGTTGTTGTTGTTGTTGTTGTTGTTGTTGTTGTTGTTGTTGTTGTTGTTGTTGTTGTTGTTGATGTTGTTGTTGTTGGTGTTGTTGTTGTTGTTGTGGTTGTTGTTGTTGTTGTTGTGGAGTTGGTGTTGGAGTTGGTGTTGGAGTTGGTGTTGGTGTTGGTGTTAGTGTTGGTGTTGGTGTTGTTGGTGTTGGTGTTGGTGTTGTTGGTGGTGGTGTTGTTGTTGGTGGTGGTGGTGGTGTTGGTGGTGGTGGCGTTGGTGTTGGTGTGGTTGGTGTTATTGTTGTTGGTGTTGGTGTTGGTTTTGTTTTCTGGGCCACAATGCGCGTTATGCCCCCCCCCCCCCCCCCCCCCTCTCCCCCCCCTCCCCGCCCCTCCACAACGTGACGCTCCTCCCCGCCCAGCGCGTCCCCAGCGTTGCCGCAGAGCGTCCGAGAGCGTCCACCACCACAGTCTGTCACGGCGGGGGGCGCGGCGTCACGTCATGCTTCCCCTGGCCCCCCCCCAACGCCCGTTGTCGCCGCGAATAAGACAATGCTCTCCTCCTCCTCCTCCCTCCTCCTCCTCCTCCTCCTCCTCCTCCTCCTCCTCCCCTGGTTCATTACGTGTCCGATCCTGGGTAGCCTTCTTCGTAGGAAACATCAGCACAGCTCTTGGAGCTCTATTTTCGCCCATCGCCGCCCGCTGCCGATCGTCCGATGACTCCCCTCGCAGCCCCATCGGCGCCCTTCCCACGTCTTCGTTGCTCGTGGCGCCCCGGGCGGCTCCTGCCCTGGGATCCTGTCGCTTCGGTTTTTTTGTTCGAGCTGGACGCTTTCGCCTGGTCTCGGGCACCAGGACCCTCTCAGATCGGTCTGGTTCGAAAAACGGCGCAGAACTGGGGCTGTGGTCGTGGTTTTGTTGGCGATGTTGTGGTTTTCGCTGCGTCGGATCTCTGGGTTCTCCCAGCGCATCATCACTGTGGCCATCTTCTGCGAGGGCTCTTGAGGATCTGGGGGCACTCAACTTCGTGCTTCGAGGCACGGCTACGGATATAATTGCACACGTGCTCTGATCATGAGCAGACTTCCCCCTTCCCCCTTGCCGCTCACCCGTCGCGATCATTATGCCGCCTCGTCCTGTTCCCACCGTCGTTGTTGGAGGCTGTTTTTTTGCATCGGCGATGCCCCGGGTTGTCCGCAGAGGGGGGGGAGAGGCTGGCCGATAACCTGACTTTCGCGCTGTGGGCAGTCCCGCATATCCTCGCGCGCACCAGTGCTGCGGCCCCTGCAGCTCCTAACGATGCTGCGACGATGCCATTATTCGTGCTGCGACGGTGCGGGCGCCGTCTGGGAATGCCTAATGACATGTCTGGGCAGCTCAACCGACAGGGTGAGGTTATCCAGGGTGGGTGGGTGGAGCCCTTCAACCCAGCTTATCGCCAGACCCTTAACAAAAACAGCCTTTCGTGAGCTCACCACTCTTGCCCTGGTACCAGTGCTCCTTTTCTCCTCGCGCTTGTGTTCTCTTCGCTTGCTATGGACTTCTCTGCAGCCTTCTGCCGAGGTGTTGTTTCTCTCAACCATCCTGTTGGATCCTCGTTTTGGAGAGACGGTCCGCGCGTCTCCGTTGCCATCCTCCTGCCCTCCTAGCTTCTGCCCTTGTCAGTATGCGTCCCCCCCCACGCAGTGCAGCGCTTCGTGGCCCCATAGGGAGCTCCACCGAAGGCCCCAGTGGCTGCTCTCGCATGCAGGACCTCCACGCAGTGCAGTTTTTTGTGGCTCCTATCGGGAGCTCCCCTCCTTGCGTCAGCCCTCATCAATTTGCGTCCCCCCACCCAGTACAGCGTTTCGTGGCCCCGTAAGAAGCTCCACCGAAGGCACCAGTGGCTGCATTCGCGCATTCGGGACCCTCACCCAGTACAGCGATTCGTGCCCTCATAGGGAGCTCCACCGAAGGCCCCAGTTGCGGTCTTCGCATGCGTCTTTCTCACCCAGTACAGCGCTTCGTGGCCTCATAGGGAGCTTCAGCGAAGGCCCCAGTAGCTGCGCTCGCATCCGGTTTCCCCACCCAGTACAGCGTTTCGTGGCCCCATATGGAGCTCCACAGACGGCCCCAGTGGCTATGCTCGCATGCGTTCCCCCCAAGCTGCACAGCGTTTCGTGGCCCCATAGGGAGCTCCACCGAAGGCTTCAGCGGCGGTGACCGCAGTCGGTTCCCCCACCCAGTACAGCGTTTCGTGGCCCCATAGGGAGCTCCACCGAAGGCCCAAGGGGCTGCTCTCGCATGCGGCTCCCCCGCCCAGTGCAGCGTTTCGTGGCCCCATAGGGAGCTGCGCCGAAGGCAAGGCCCCAGTGGCGGTGTCCGCATGCGTTTCCCCCACCCAGTACAGCGTTTCGTGGCCCCATATGGAGTTCCGCCGAAGGTCCCAGTGGCGGCCCCGCCCTGTTGCGGCGCACCCCTCACACGTTTCGCGGCCCCGCGGGTTCCGCGTGAAGTCTCAGTTGCAGCGCCCACATGGCGGCCCCGTCCCACATCTGCACACCCTTCGCATGCTCCATGCCCCACGAGGAGATCCCCCGGAGGCGATACCCGCAACGACGGTACTCACAACTGCAAATGTTTGGGTCTTTCGCCAGGGTGCTTGTTTTTACGCCGCTGCTCGTCGCCCTTTAGCGCTCAGTTGCGCCGTTGAAGCGTGTCCTTCGGCTGCGCGCCCGGGGGGGGGAGGGAGGTGAGAAGAGGTAGGCGTTCTCAGAAGGCTCGGAAGGCCTCGGGCTTTCTGAGAAGTTCTCTAGGCCTTCCCCCAAGGCACAAACAACTTCTCAGAAGGCGCGGGGGTGAGAAGTCCCGCCGCCTTCGCAGAAGGCATTCTTCCTCTCATCTTTCCCCCGCTCGCCGCCGATTGATTCCTGACGGTGTGGGACACTTTAGATGTGCGCGAGCAGTTGTTCCTTGTAGAGATAGCCAACAGGTTGGGGCAGCCTCGGGCCTAACTCCTGATGAAGTATTTGGGCAAGCATTCCATCGCAGCTCTTCAGGCTGCGCAGGTGATATGATCACAGCCTTCGGGCATTCAACTTGGATCGGAGATTCTGAAAACGAGAATTTCCACTGGTTGATTGCTCATGCCTCTTCAATCCGACGCGATCTGATTTTTGTTTCGCTTGGCCTGTTCCGAGGAGCCATCACTTGCACCGCTTGGTGTCCGAGCTGTGTGTAATCTTGCGAAGCTGCTTCTGCGGACGGGAAGGGGCATTTCGGGTGACTGTCTGCATAGAAATTTTAGCAGGGCTTGGAGCAGGAATTCAGCAGGGACACAATTCCTCGAAGCAGGCCCCCTCCCGTGATAGATTACAGCGCATGTCTGGGGCCGACGCCCTGTGACGGGAGGGCCCCCTTCGACCCTGCAGAGTCTGCGGCGATGTTCTGCCCGTCACTACTTCGTGTGATGAGCTGTTGTTCCCGCCACGTGGGATGGTTCTATAGTAGAACTTGTTGCATCCATATTGAGTTGCTCGTCTCGGTAGTCATGGTATTTCGCGCGCGAGAGCGTGTCGTATGAGAGTCGATGCGGTTCGGATGAGCATCAATGGCGGTTTTTGTTTCTGCGAACCATGTGTGCCATTGTCGCTGTGATGCAGCATGCGCACGGACAACCGCTCAGAGTTCGGGTTGTCATGCTTCCTCGTTGTGTCAGCCTGGCGACAGGATGGTGATGTATTCAGCAGTGCGGTTTTGGGTGCCTGACGCCATTGCCTGTGCATGGGTGTGCGAGTGTGACCAGCTGCACAGCTGCAGGAATGGCAGGGCCCTCCGGCAATGCGACGTCTGCCTCACGCGCCACACGTTCTCAGCGGCACTTCCAATACGCAGTGCAGCCGAGCGACTGGTTAACCCGCTTTTGACACCGGTACCCGATCTTCTGGCGCGGTGTCGATGCCGCACGGAGCACCGGGGCCGAGAAGGTGTGGCCCACGGGGTCGCCCCGGGAAGGCTGCAGAGGCCCTGTTTGCCAGTCAGCGCCCCTTCTGACATGCCCCGACGTGCTGTCGGCACGGTGGCGGGCACGAGTCTGAATCCTTCGTGCTTCGCGTGTCCCCGCCAGCACAGACACGCTGCCGATGAGAGCCGATCTTCTCGAGGCTCCCTTGAGGTCCTCTCTTGGGGCTCTCTCGGGGCGGTCTTGGGGCCTCCTTGGAGTTTGTTTTGGGGGTCTTGGGGCCCTCCTTGGGCCCCTCTTTGGGCCCCTTGCGAGCCCTGGAGGGTCTCTTGGGGCTGTCTTGGAGGCCAAGCGGGGGGGATCCCTTTTTGTTTAGCCCCCCCACTCCCCCTCAATATACTTCAAAACCGTCTTTTTGGGCTCTCTGGGGGCTCGGGGCTGTCTGGAGGGCCTCTTGGATTCCTTTTCGGGGCTCTCTTGGGCCATCTTGGGGCCATCTTGAGGCCGCAGAAGCCCATCGAAGGCGAACCGGCGTGAATACACAATCCATTCTTTTTAGGATTAGTTGGACGGAATTTGCGCTCTTGGGGGGATCCGTGGGTGGTTCGGAGAGCACTTGGAGCCGTCTTGTGCCCATCTTGCGGCCTCTTGACCCATATTCGGATATCTTGCGCCATCTTGAAGGCCATCTTGGAGCATCGGAGGCCCTCTTGGAGCCATCTCGGGTGAATCAGGACCCCCTAACACCTCCGTCCCCCTCCCATCCGAACCACTGGGAGCAGGTAGGGGGAGGGATAAACCCTTCCCCGAAGGGGAAGAATGGGGAACTTCTTAGGCCACGCGGAACCATGGGAATCATGGATGGTTTTCGGTTTTCGGCGCATGTGCGCACATGCGCAGATCTGCGTGTACGATGTTCTGGCTCGGCTGTTTCCCCAGATGGCGAACGTTGTAAGGGGTCGATCGCGTGAAGACGATCAACCAGTATAGGAAGATGCCAACATGTTTTGCCGCCGTCGTGCCGTGCCGGGCGGAGCCGTGCCGTGCCAGCGTGCCGTGCCTGCCCTCCAGCATGCGACACTGTGCCGCCATCGTGCCGTGACGTGCCGCGTCGAGCCACGCCGTGCCGCGCCGTGCTCGCGCTCCTGCGCCGTGGGAGCAGCGTGCCGCCCCCCGCGCGCCGTGCCGTGGCCTCGCCTCGCTGGGCCGTGCCGTGCCAGCGTGTCCTGCCTCGCCCGCGCGCCAGGATGCGACAGGTGCGTTGCCCGCGTGCCGTGCCGTGCGCGTGCCGGGCCGTGCCGTGCCAGCGTGCCGTGCCCGCGTGCGGTGCCCGCCTGCCGTGCCCGCGAGCCGTGCCGTGCGTGCCGCAGAGAGTGTGCCGCCCGCGTGCTGTGGTTCGCCGTGCCGCGCGCGTGCCGTGCGCGTGCCGTGTCGTGCTGTGCCCAGCGTGCCGTGCACGCGCATGCCGATGTTGGCATACCATGTGGGCGACGCAGAAAAGCGGGGCCGTCTGCGCCGACATTGGCGCGTGAGCTGCCCGCGTGAGCTCCCGCGTGAGCGCCCTCGTCTCCAATGTGGCGTGCCGCGCGAGGAGCCCGCGTAAGCCACCGCGTGAGGTTGCTGTGCAATCTCGCGTAAGACCACCTTTTGATCGTTGCTCATATGCTTTCTCATGCATCGTTTTTGTTCAGAGTCTCTGTGCATGTGCAATCGTTTTCCACATGCTCAGGCATGACCGTCATTGTTACACTTCTACCTGCACGAGTGTATTCGCTTCGAATGAAGTGAGCTTTGTTCACTGCGAAACATCTTGATGTGTTTCTGGTCGCTTTACGGCAACTGCGTAGTTGGGCTTTGGTTCAAGGACGCATCTGCGCGGGCGCGACCTGTATACAACAGTCATCACTCGCTGACAGGTGAAACAATACACGGCGTTCCATGGTGCGCACGGTTCCGAACATAACAATGCCATATGCAATCGCGCGCAACTTTTCGCTTTCACTCGATATAGCCTTGAAGGCCTGTTGGCCGTTTTGACGAAACTAGTTGGGTGCCAGGTGCACTGTTACGTTTGATCGTAGTATGCGTTCTTACCAGTGCCGTTGTTTCAGATATACGGTTTATGCTGCGAGGCACAGCGGCATGTCACGTGTTTAGTGTTTTACATCGTTTCATATATGAGCACATCAGATGGTTCCATCTGTCCACGACTATATATATATATATAAATAAATTATACACACATACATATATATATATATATATATATATATATATATATATATATATCATACAATATAACGTAATATAACCGAATACGCCCTCTCGGGGGTTTCACACCTCCCCGTGACATCTGCGTAACGCTCCCGGTACCGTGCTTCCCGGCCTTCCCGGGAGCCCCCCAAACGCCCAAGGACAGCCTAAGACGACCCCAAGAAGCCCCCATAATGTAAAAAAACGGCCCAAGACGCTCCCAGGCAACCCAAGACAGCCTTCGGGCGGCTCTCCAGGCTCCCAGGAGGCCTCCAAGAGACCTCAAGAGAGCTCCGAGAGGCCTCCCGAGAGCGCCCGAAGAACCTAAGATCGTTAATTGTCATTGTTTTTTGTCGAGGTTTTGGACTTCTCATTATTTCATGCTTCCAACGCTCCAAGACGGCCGAAGAGGCCCCCGAGACCATCCCAAGACCGCCCCACAGGCCCCCTAAGACGGCCCCAAGACGGGCCAAAGAGGCCCCAAGACTGCCGAAGAGGCGCCCAGGACAGCTCCAGACCACCCCAGGTCAGGCCCAAGATGGGCCCAAGAGCGAGAGCAGGAGGCCTCCAGAGACCTCCGAGAGGACTCCAGGACCCCCCAGAGGCCCCCAACACACACTCCCAGACCCCTGAGAGGCCCCAAGAAATCCCCGACAAGGCCCCAAAAACAGTCCAAGAGAGCTTCGAGATCCGTCCCGAGAGAGCCCGACAAGGGTAAACTCGTTGACTTCCAATGGTTTTTCTACGTTTTTCGCCTTCTCACGTTTTCCCATTTCCAACGCTCATAGACGGAGGAATTTGAAAAGATAGCCTGACGAAATACCCAACCATATGCAGATGCGAGTGCCGCATTGTGGGTACCGCTTTCGGTGGAGCTCCCTACGGGGCCACGAAGCGTGTGAGGGGTGTGCCCGAATGGGCGGGGGGACGCATGCGAACCCTGCCACTGTGGGGCTTTTGGTGGAGCTCCCCATGGGGCCACGAAGCGTGTGAGGGGTGTGCCGAAATGGGCGGGGGGACGCATGCGAACCCTGCCACTGGGGCCTTCGGTGGAGCTCCCTGTGGGGCCACGAAACGTGTGAGGGGTGTGCCGAAATGGGGGGGGGCATGCGAACTCTGCCACCGGGGCCTTCGGTGGAGCTCCATGCGGGGCCACGATGCGTGTGAGGGGTGTGCCGAAATGGGCGGGGGGACGCATGCGAACCCTGCCACTGGGGCCTTCGGTGGAGCTCCCTATGTGGCCACGAAACGTGTGAGAGGTGTGCCGAAATGGGCGGGGGGACGCATGCGAACCATGCCATTGGGGCCTTTCGGTGGAGCTTCCTACGGGGCCACGAAGCGTGTGAGGGGTGTGCCGAAATGGGCGGGGGGACGCATGCGAACCCTGCCATTGTGGGGCCTTTCGGTGAAGCTCCCTATGGGGCAACGAAGTGTTTGAGGGGTGTGCCAGACTGGGCGGGGCCATTGGGGCCTTCGGTGGAGCTACGAAGCGTGTGAGGGGTGTGCCGAAATGGGCGGGGTGACGCATGCGAATCCTGCCGTTGGGGCCTTCTATGATGCTCCCTATGGGGCCACGAAGCGTGTGAGGGGTGTGCCAGACTGGGCGGGGGGACGCATGGGAACCCTGCCACTGGGGGCTTCATTGGGGCTCCCTATGGGGCTCACGAAGGTCCTGAGGGGTGTGCCGAAATGGGCGGGGGGACGCATGCGAACCCTGCCATTGGGGCCTTTCGGTGGGGCTCCCTATGGGGCCTCGAAACGTGTGAGGGTGTGCCGAAACATAGACATGCGGAGGGCAGAGGCAAGGAGGGAGGAGGGGGAGGAGCGCGGGAGGTGAGGTGAGGTGAGGTGAGGAACGCGGGGCGCTGTCTTTTCAAAACGAAGACCCAACACCACAGGATGGTTGGGAAAAAGGGAATTCCAGACATTCCCCAATCAGAGCTTGCCTCTGTAGGGGTCCTAGCAGATTCATATGGTTAGGTGAGGTGTTCACCCGATTTCCGCGGCCCGCCCAGGTGCCCGGGTGCCCAGGTGCCCAGATGCCCGGGTGCCCGGGTGACTGGGTGCCCAGGTGCCCGGGTGCCCGGGTGTTTTGTATCCCTATAGCCCTATTAGCCCTATAGCCCTATAGCCCTGTAGCCTTATAGCCTTACAGCTTTATAACCCCATAGCCCAATAGCCCTGTGGCCCTATAGCCCTATAGCCCAATAGCCCTATGGTCCTATAGCCTTATAGCCTTATAGCCCTATGGCACTATCGCCCTAGAACCCTTTAACCCGATAGCCCCATAGCCCAGTAGCCCTATAGCCCTATAGCCCCATAGCCTTATAACCCTATAGCCCTATGTCCCTATAGCACTATATCCATATAACCCCATCGCCCTATAGCCCTATAACCCTACATATATATACACATATACATATATGTGTATATGTATATAATATATAGCCCAATCGCCCCATAGCCCTACAGCCCTACAGCCTAATAGCCCTATGCCCATATAGCCCCATATCCCTAAAGTCTTATACCCTTTTAGTCCTATTGCCCTATAGCCTTGTAACTCAATAGCCCCACTGCTCTGTATGCCTATCGCCCTGTAGCCCTATAGCCCCATAACCCTATATCCCTATAACCCTATAACCCTATGGTCCTATAGCTCTATAGCCGCATAGCCCTATGTACTCATAGCCCTATGGCCCTATAGCTCTATAGCCCCATAACTCCAGAGCCCCATAACCCTAAAGCCCTATAGCCCTACAGCCCTACAGCCCTATGGCCCTACAGCCTCATAGCCCTTTAGCCCTATAGACCTATAGCCCTATGTTCCTATAACCCTATGGTTCCATAGCCCTACGGCCCCATAGCCCCATCGCCCTATAGCCCAATAGTCCCATAGCCCTATGGCCCTAAAAAGACTTTGATTGGGGTTTTCTCCAGTATCATTCCCTTTTCTTGGTTCAACAAGTACGCTCCCCCCCCTCCCGGGGGTCCCACACTTTCCCGGAACATTTGCGGAACGCTCCCGGTACTGCGCGTTCTTGCCCCGGGGGACTCTCAAAACGCCTAATGACAGCCCAAGACGTGACGACCCCAATAAGCTTCCAGAACGTGGAAGAACGGCCCAAGACGCTCCCAAGCGACCCAAGATAGCCTTCGGTCGGCTCTCCAGGTTCCCAGAACGCCTCCCAGAGACCTCAAAGACCTAGGAACTTGAAATACAAGTAACTCCAGGGATTCCTTTTTTTCAAGTTGGGACTCCTACTCCCTATCCTCTTCCTCCAGCCCCATCAAGACTTCGGGGTTACATGCAAAGTTTTTTCGGGAATGCTGTTGAACTCTCTGACGCTGTCTTGGCACTCTTGGATCGTCTTCGTGTCCTATCGGCTGCCCCTGAAACCACCGTAGAAATCGTCATCCCATGATCCCATGAGTTGAAACAGAGGAACTTTAGAATTCCCTTTTTTCCAAACTCACTCATGCTTATTTTTTCCACGAAGACCACGAGAGGCATCCCAACAGGCGGTGGCCTGCATCCAGAGAACCTCTACCCAACAGCCCAGGCACGGCAGCTTGAACAAACAAGGAAATCCCACAATTTCTTTTTTGTTGTCAAGTTCGCCCCCCCGCTGCCTATTCTTGCACAACAGGCCACAATTGAGGCCCCTGTCAGCTCCCAGAAAAGAACCCAGGAAGCCTTTTGAGGGCCCCAAAGCGTTGAATACCTCACGGGGATTAGTGATTTCTGCGTTTCCGCACTTCCCCTTCCATACGATTCCGAGGCTTGCGCAGGGTCTCCAAGAGAGCCCCTGGATGCAAGAAACGACACAAATGATATTCCATGAGTTAGCCCATCAAGCCTAGCTAGGACTTGAGCGCGCGCGAAGCGGGCGCGATGGTTCTAGTACATGCTCTAGTATACATATATATATATATATGTGTCCACATTCATGTATATGCACGACTGTATTGCTTGGGGCGACAGGGGTCAATATCATGAAGGGCGTGGTCCAAACGATGTCTCGTTCGGTCCAATGGCCGATGGTGCACACAGACAGGGACAGACGTCTTGTGTGCACTCGTGATTCGGGTGTCCGCGCGTGTACGTATGTTACAAGCAGGTTGCAGCGAAGCAGGGCGCTGGGCAGGTATCCAGAGCTGATGCCTTCCGTCATCGCCGAGGACGGTGAAGAGGTGGCACAGGAGGCAGATCCAGAAGAAGTCCCAGGCGATACGGATGCGATCGAGAGGGAGCATGGCGACAGTGACAAAGCGAACGAGGACGACGCTCGGAAGACGCAGACCGCCGATTCCGCTGGCACCGCTATCCCAGAGACGCTTGCGGAGGGCGGCGAGGATGCAGAGCGGGATGTGGCGAAGGCGGAGCTCCGACAAGAAGAGGACGATCGCGCCTCTGAGAAAGACGATGGGCTGAATAACGAGGAGTCTTCTGACAAGGAGGACCAGCACGAAGATGAAGCTGGTGGGATCGAGCTAGAAGATGGTCGCCAAGCGGGGCCTTCCCTTTTCGAGACTGTGCATTTGGTGGACCGCGGTGGAGATCTAGTGTCAGAAGGTATCGGACAAGCTGGAAATAGTTCTTTGCCTGCTGAGCAGGGTTCTGTACAGCAGGTGGAGCCAGCTGTGGGCATTGCATTTACGCACGAGATGCTTCGACGAAGTCGGGTTCATTGGCTTCTCGTCCGTTTATCTCATGAAGCGCGCCTTTTCCTGTCCCAGCCGTCGCAGCATTTTGTGCGCCTTGTATGTGTATTCAGAATATTTAGCCATATGATATCGTGGCTCCCGGAACATTTGCTTGTTTTATTGCTGGATCCTCTATTGAATCCTACCTATAGATGCTCGTCAGCGTTCGCATCGGGACGGGGGAAGGGTGGGACATGCATCTCCCTTACTATGTTTCTTGTGTTCCGCGGCATCATTACCCATTCGGGCAGGCAGTTGCACATCTTCTGGTCATCGCGGCCCTCCCTTGAGGCCTAGAGGAAGGTCAGTGGGTTCGTCGGGGTGAAGCTGCCCTCTATCCAAGCCACCCACCCATCCTCCAGCCTGCTGATTGTCGAGGTGGATGTAACACAGTCGAGTGCCAAGGTAGGGATCTGGTGCTTCGTCTTCCCTAGCATCTTTGTCTGTTCGGCCTTCTTACATTGCATTCTGAGCCTGCATCGTAACATTCCATGGATGTTCGAGGGCCGTGCACCCTTACATTGCATCCTTTCTCTTGTGTTTGACCGTTGGCTGTTCATCTGCCCATCAGCATTCACGACAGCACATTTGCTGTCTACCTCCGTTGGTGTTTTCGCAGGCATGTGATTGAATTCGCAGCTACCCACAGAGTGCGCTGACCTCTCTTGAGCATGCCTTCGCTCTTCTGGTAAGCCTGCGGTCATCAATGTCCATGACAGCGATCTTTCCGGTACCAGTTCTGACATTCTCAATGCGCTCTTTTTTGAATGGGAAGCGGAGGAGCAGTCTCTTCGCTGCCAGATATACAGAGTCTTGAACAAGCTCTAAGTCTGAGTACGGCTGGGCCGGGTGAGGGGTCGGAAGGCAAGGCAGTTCAAGCAAGGCGGCAGGGGACGCCGCGTGTGGCTCCCGAGCGAAGTGAACCCCACCCTCCCCCTCAGAAATCGTGGGGGGGAGGGGTAGGGTTCGCATGTGGCCCTCTATCCGCGCCTCCGGCGCCGCCCCTGGGGAGGGGGGTCCAGCGCAGATCCGAGAAATCCGCGCGGAGCGCCAAAAACGTTTACAGTCCAAAAACCCTAATATGGACGCGCGACTTTGCTCAGGGTACCCTTGCTCTTCCTTGCTCTTCCTTGCTCTTGCGTCCTTGAGGTTTTCGTCGCCCGCCGCCCAAAAATCCCAACTTCGGCTTCCAAGGGTCTTGCGTCCTTACCGCGCGTCCTTATTAGGGTTCTTGACTGTGTGCTCGTGGCGTGTCTTCTTCCAGTGCTCCCCCGTCGGAGCCAGCGCCCCCCTGTCGGCTCCCTGAGCCGCACCCCTGGGTGGCGTCGTTCAGGAGGGCAAGACACACCCGGACACAATTCATCGCCGACCCCCCAGGAAACATAGGAAAACATGGGAAGTGGGGGGGGAGACAAAAAACCAGAACACACGGGAAGGTATGGGGGATCCTGTTACTTGTGTCTGTTTATTTGTGTGTCCCAGGGCCCCTTTAGTCGTGGTCTTCTGGCGCTCTGCGGCGGGTTCGCGCCTTGCCGCCGCCGGCGCGGCGGCGGCGCCGGTGATTTTTCGGCTATTACTTGACTGTTTGGGATTATTTTTGGCTATTTTTTATTTGTCATCCAACATCCGCCTATAGGAGGACGTGCCCGACCTAACACCAGGCCAACCTGGAACGGTCTCCGCTTTAGGATTGCGGGGGTCCTTCACGATGGAGCGAACTGAGCTCTAGATCTCCCAGATGGGGTTCGAAGAGATGGGGTCGGGGGAGCGCGCCTCGTCGCCGATGCATGGGCGGTGCGGCTGGATGTGGAGCCCGATGTTCTCCACGTCGACGTCGCCGATGCATCGCCGACGTCGACGATGCATCGCCAATGTATCGCAGATGCGTCGGCGATGCATCGGCCATGCCGCGCAGGTCGACTCGACACGACAGGATCCTGACATGCAGCTGGCACGAGGTATAAGGGTAACCCTTATGTCGGAGGGGTACCCTTACGCTCTTCGTGTTTGGCTCTCCACCTTCGAATGGCCCTCCTTGTGAGTCGATGGGGCATTGGGCTTGCAGCGAAGGGACCCATGCTCTTGACCGACGTTCTTTTGGCCCTGCTTCGGCTGTAGATCCCTGGCCTCGCCAGGGGCGGTACGGCCGGATGGCCAGCGGGCGTCTCGGGCGTCTCTGCGAGGCGAGGGCGTCTTGCCTTGGGCTGTCCGACCGCGCTTCCGCTGCCTCGTTCGACGACGACGGCGACGACGAGGACGGCGACGAGGCGGGCTGCGAGGAGGGTGCGACGTTTTGCGCACGACGACCAGAGCTCGATGATCAGGCACGTCTTTGACGTTTTGTGGCCCGCCTTGCGAAAGCCCCTGGAAGCTTCGGGAGGCCTCAGTGGGCCTCGGGGGACAGCCAGGGGCGTCCGCTGGGATGGGCATGGGGATGGGGAAGACGTTTCGTGCGTGCCCACGGGTTCCCACGATCGCTGACAGCGATGCGGCAGCAGCTGCTTGCGCGCTGAGGTTTCCCCCGCCCCCCTCACCGCCGCACACCAGAGGGTGCTCTTGCCTGGGGCCACCGTTGCGTAGGACAGACCCGTGATCCACCCAGGTCATGACGGGCTGCGATCAATACCTGCTCTTTTTCGTTTCTTGTCCTGTTTCGTGCTCGTTTTGGCGGCGAGCGAGGGGGGGACGTGAGAAGGAGAAGGCCTTCTCAGAAGGCGGCGGGCCGGTGACCACGTGGGAGCCCGAACCCCAACCCCCCACGATTCCCGAGTGTGGGCGCGGGTTCGCTTCGTTCGGGAGCTCCCGAGCGAAAGGACCCCCCGCACCCCCTCCCCTTAGATCGGCGTCACACCAACATACTTCTAACATATGTGCGTCGCCCCCCTAGGGGTGACGCGCGCACCGAGAACTCTTATAGTATATGCGTCGTGGCGGGCGCTTTCTGACCACTCCGCTCGGGAAACGATCTACTACAAGATGTGTATACCCTACGTTCGGGTCGGACGCGCGCCTCCAAGGAGGACACATAGTACTAGTATGTCTCTGTGCCTCCCCTCAGAGATCGCGGGGGTGTGGGGGGCCCCCTACAGTGAGCGGCTTGAATAAGGAACACTTACTTTTCAAAAGGGGCTCGGTCATTCCTTAGGCTTGCATGCGTTATTTTCAGTTCCTTGTGCGTCATTTGTTGTTTTATCGCTCCTGATGCGTTATTCCTTGGGATGAAAAAGGGGCTTCGTTCCCTATTTATCGTTCCTTAGGTCAGGCCGATGGCTGTAGCGGTGGGGGGCTGGGGCGCTGCCGGGGCCGCAGGAGGCCCCCCTGGGAGAGGGCAGCCGAGCGCTGGGCGCCGCGGGCGCGGGGGCGGGCGGGCGGGCGGCACCCGGCCCTTGCCGTGTGCTGCTCCTCGGGGGGTCCCGCTGGCGCCCTCGTGGGGGGTCGGGCTGCCGTTCTGGGGCCCCTGGGGGATTTTTTCTGTTTCTCGGAGGGGGAAGAGGTACCCAGGATTTTTTCTGTTTCTCGGAGGGGGAAGAGGTACCCATGCATCTGCCCCGTCGCCCGCTTCCCCCTCTGTGAGCCTCCTCGGAGGCCCCCGTCGCCACCGCGGGATTCGCCACGAAATTCTGGTCAGAAGGCATCCCAGGAGAGGTCCGGGGACCAGCGGTACGGGTACCTTTTGCTCTCCCCAGCTTCTGTTCGTCCCAGGAGCCTGAGATCTGCACGAACGAGATGGGTACGGAAAGAATGGGTACAATGCCCAACAGCGGTACCTGTTCATTTTGAACAGGACTCGCTGTCGGAGTCGCCGCGGCCTGTGCACATTTGAGACAGAAGGCCGCCTGCCCAACAGCGGCCGCTGTTGGTTTGGGACAACATTTTTTCGGTACCCATGTCGGGCGTCCAAATGAGAGAGCAGATCGCCCGCAGGCTCAAGAGTCCCAGCCGAGCGTGGGGCTCGCACGTGGTCACCCAGCGAGGCGTCTCAGAGGCCCTCCGGCCTTCGGGAGGAGCTCCCCGCGCCCTCGGCCCGCCCCATCCGCACCTCCCCGGGCTCGCCGCCGCTCCTCAGCGCGGCCACGGCTTCCGAGACCTCGGCCCTCTGCCCAGTCCCCTCTCCCGCGCCCCTTGTTGTCGCCCTGCTGTGCAGGGAGTTCACCAGCTCTGGGGACGGTGTGGACACGCCTGCCTTTCTGGCAGCTCGGACGGAGGGGTCTGAGCCTGCTCGCTGCTTCCCCCTCCGCGGCGGCGAACCACACCTCTGGGGACGTGGAGGCCTGGAGCGTTGAGCTCAAACAGAAAAACAAACTCCCACGGCCCGATCCCCAGCACGGCCCCATCCCCAGCTCCCCCCTCCCCCCCAGGGCTCGACCCAAGCGGTGTTTTGGCGATTTCGTGGGCTGTTTTCGTTTTGATCTCGTTTTGCGGAGTGAAGACAAAACGGGGGAACAAAGAAGCAAAACGAAGCCGAGAAACAATGTCTTTGTCGAGCCCTGCTCCAGCCTCCCCCCCCCCCGGTGGACAGGGAGCAACGAGGGGAGGAGCAGAGGCTGGAGTTCCTGGCCCAGCTGGCCCAGGGCTGCGTCGACGGCCTCGCGAAGAAGCTCCAGGGTGCAGGCCTCGGCGCAGAGTACTCACAGGATGGGGCGAGGGGCGGCCGGGGCAGCCCGGTGGAGGACGAGGTGCCCATGCCGCTGCCCTTCCCCTCGTCTTCCCGTCTTGGGCCTCCTGGGGGGCCCCCGTCGCCGCCGCTGGCCTCGCCGCGACGCCCCGGTCCGGACGCACCCCGGGGCGAGGTCTAAAACAGGGCTAGGATCGGGATAAACCGCTCCAGAGCGTTCCGGAGCGCTCTCAGAGCGTTCCGGAACGCTCTGGAGCGGCCGCGGCGCCCAATACATCCTCCAAACCCGCCGATTCTCAGAGATTTCGAGTTATCCCGATCCGATGTTGTCCCGATCTTCGCGTCGTTGTAAGGTCCGGGGAGCCGCGGCCGCGGTGCCCTGCGGCTCCCCCGGCAGCGGCGGCAGCCGACGGGGCAGCACCCCCGTGGCCACGGCGCGCGCGCCTTTTTTTTTTTTTTTGTGTGTGTGTGTGTGTGTGTGTGTGTGTGTGTGTGTGTGTGTGTGTGTGTGTGTGTGTGTGTGTGTGTGTGGGGGGGGCGCCTCGGCGCCGGGTGCGCGCGGAGCTCGTCGGCCCGCCGCGTCGGGTGGAGAGGCTGTTTTGCGCCGTGCCAGGGGGGGGGTAAAACGACGCGAAGATCGGGACAAAATCGGATCGGGATAACTCGAAATCTCTGAGAATCGGCGGGTTTCGAGGATGTTTTGGGCGCCGCGGCCGCTCCAGAGCGTTCCGGAACGCTCTGAGAGCGCTCCGGAACGCTCTGGAGCGATTTATCCCGATCCTAGCTCTGTTTTAGAGGAGGAGCGGCGGGTTCTTCCGCCCTGGCCTTTTTCCCCTCATGCCTCTCCCTCCCCTTCCCCTGCCCCCAGTCTTCCTGTTTCCCTCTTCTGTGTCTCTTCCTCTTGCCCTCTCTCTTCCTCTCGCGTTCCTCCCCTCCTCTCCTCTCCTTCTTCTTCTTCTTCCTCCTCCTCCTCCTCCGCTCCTCGTTCTGTTTGGACCTTTCGCGTTTCCCTGACGCGTTCGATGCGATACCAAGGCAGGGTCCCTCTCCTCTGCCTCCTCTGCCTCCGCTTCCTCCCTTTGTTCCGATACGTTTCATGGGTTTTGTTGTATCGCCCCGTTTTCCCCTCCCCGCCTCCCGCGCTGCACAGAGTGGTGAGTGGCTCTTCGATTGGGTGGTTGGTCCCCCCAGAAGGCTACCTTCCTCTTTATCTCCCTTTTCCCTTCCTCCCTCCACCCCTCCTTACCTTTATCGCCCACCTCACTCCTCCGCTAAAACTGGGCCAGGGCAGAGTATGCTGTCATCCCCGAGACATTTGAAACATTTATACTGTGCTCTGTTGTCATCCTCCACGTCATCCTCCAAGTCATCATCATCATCATCATCATCATCATCATCATCATCATCATCATCATCATAATCATCATCATCATCATCAGCAGCAGCAGCAGCAGCAGCAGCAACAGCAGGAGCAGCATCGCCAGTATCACCACTACCATCATCACCAGCATCAGGATCAGCATCAGCATCGTCATCATCATCATCATCATCATCATCATCATCATCATCATCATCATCATCATCATCATCATCATACTCATCAGCATCAGCATCAGCATCACCATCGTTATCACCATCATCATCATCAGCATCATCGTCATCATCGTCACCATCATCACAATCGTCATCATCACCACCACCAGCATCACCACCATCATCATCAGCAGCTTCAGCATCACCATCATCATCATCACCATCATCATCATCGTCGTCGTCATCATCATCACCGTCAGCATCAGCACCAGCATCAACATCAACATCAGCACCACCACCAGCATCAGCATCATCATCACCACCATCGCCATCACCATTACCATCATCATCACCATCACCATCACCATCGCCATCAGCAGCATCATCATCATCATCACGTTAGGTCTCCAGTCGCCTGCACCTCTTGTGTGAAGCTCCCCCAGCTGCAGTATGAAGACAGTGGCAAGCATAAAGCACGCAGCACGCTGTAAGTTGCGAAACAGGAGCACCGGCGATCACAACGAATCAGGATTCTGTTTTCGCTGGCTTCGTTCCTTGGGTTTCCAGCCGAGCCCTGGATTATGGACGTGTGGCTGGGGGTCGCAGACAACAGTCACGGGCAAACTTGAAACCAGCGATAAACATACAAGCGTTGTCAGCCTTGCGCCGACATGAAGGCCCATTCCTTCCCTCCCTTCCTCCTTCCCTCCTCCCTCCTACTTCGCAGGTGGACCTCCACCCTTCACACTCCGATGCCGAGCGCCCCCGCCGTGCTGAGCCCTCTTAGGGGCCGCGGCGCCACCAAGAGACATCCGTCGTCCCGCCTCGGAGACAGATCCAGATCTCCCGCTTGGGCTAAACGGAGCGCGGGCTAGGCAGGTCATCCGAGAAGCTCGTTCGTCGAGCACTGCGAAACGACGCAACGGAGAAGCAGAGACGGCAGAGCAAAGGCGAGTTCCCTTTTCAGCAGCAGCAGCAGATGGACCGGTCCTGCCCTACCTGGACATGCATATGGCGCGTACAAGATGATGCAACATGATCGTCTAGGTTTGGATGTAGTGTGTCAGACACTCAGCCGCGATGCCTTCGCACGGCAGTTTGCCGAGTGCAACGGAAGCGGCCGTGAGTATGAACCAGATTGGAACAAAGGGGATGCCGCCACTTGCTGCGACAGAAAAGGTAGCATAGGACAACGGCACGGACAAGGACACGCCAACACAGTTGGACGATGATATGACATATTCTAGACGCTTCGCGTAACCCAAGCAGTCCATCCAGAAACGATGCCCCGACGAATTGCCCTGATCAAGCATGTGGAGGAGCATGCCGTGGAACACAGAACTGGGTAAGACGTCATACCCCAAGCGGGGAAGGAGGACTCGGATGAGCAGGTGGAGGAGGAGGAGGAGGGGCAGGGGGAGGGGGAGGAGGGGAGAGGAAGGATGAGGAATTGGCGGAGGAGGAGGAGGAGGAGGAGGAGGAGGAGGAGAAGGAGGCGGAGGAGGAGGAGGAGGAGGAGGAGGAGGAGGAGGAGGAGGAGGAGAAGGGCGAGCAGAAAGGCCAGATGCCTCATGATGCTTCTCGGAATATGTTCGGATGTCTTTCGAGCGCTTCTTGGAGTCCTCTTGTGGCGTCTTGGATGTTTTTTGGCAGTCCGTGGGGCCCCTTGGGGCGTCTTGGGTGCTTCTAGGGGGCCTCTTGGGGGACTCTTGGGGGTCTCTTGGGGTGGCCTGTTGGAGCCTCTTGGGGGTCTCTTGGGAGCCCCTTGGAGGCATCCTGGGGGCCTCCTGGAGCCTCCTGAGCACCTCTTGAGGCCGTCGTGGGGCATCCGTTGCCAGCCTCGGGGGCCATATTGGGGCCATCGTAGAGGAGATCTGTCAAAGGAGGGGGCCTCCTTTGGGGCGTCTTGGGTGCCTCAGGGGCCTCTTGGGGCCTCTTGGGGCCTCTTGGGGCCTCTTGGGGCGTCTTGGGTGCCTCAGGGGAGACTCTTGGGGCCTCTTGGGGGTCTCTTGGGAGCCTCTTGGGGGCATTTTGGGGGCCTCTTGGTGGCCTCTTGGGGCCTCCTGGGTGCCTCTTGGGGCCGTCTTAGGGCACCCTTGGAGCCTCGGGGGCCATCTTGGGGTCATCTTGGAGGAGATCGATCAAATGAGGGACCGCACTACAGTAGGGTCCCCCCCAGGAGGCCAAACCGTGGCCAATACCTTAGTAACATAAGTGAGTGTTGCCTTCTCGCCGAGGTCATTTTGGACGCTCCAACGACCCGCGAAACCTCCCGTGCAAATTCAGGGGGATAGGGTAGGGGGAGGGGTGTACCCCTCCCCGAGGGGGAAGAAGTGGGATTGGAAGAGGAAGCGCTTTCAAGCACTCACGCCCTAAAGGGCTGGTGGGACTACCAAGAGGAGGATCATCAGCCATAGACAGCTGGCGCTGAGTGGGGCAGTTTGCAAGATCAGAGGCTCACCATGAGTTTAACTGCTTCCCCACACATTGGAACAAAAACACCGTCGCACACATCCAGTCATACTGATGGAGTATTTGGCCAGGGTCAGGAAGCTATTCTCCTTTCGAGACCATTGCCCCAGGCGGCGACAACGACTTATGCATCGTCCCCTCCCTGCCTAAGGATGCACAGGGCCATTTGGGAGCCGCCGCCAGCTGACCCAGCGTTGCTCGCAGGGCACATATTTGAGTTGCCGAGCGACCTGCCCGCGCTAGGTCCACTCATCCGTCCGAAGAGGAGAGGGCGAACATGTAAGGGCAGAAGAAGAGCGGGATTCTACCATTGTGGTAGCTACCCGTATGGCGTGTCCACCGAGCGATTGTTTGGCACATCAGCAGGCGTAATTGCAAAAGGCACAACAGCACACAGAGCAGCGTCAGAGCATCGTCAATGCCAAGCAGGCTGAGCTGCATGCAATCCGAGCCGGTCTTGATCATGCGCAGTTGATGCAGGACCGCCACACCGCTGGCCTGAAACAATTTAACTTCTCATGGGGCAGTATTCGCCCTCTCCGCCAACTGAAAAGGCACTAACGATGCTGGAGGAGATGGAGATGGCTGCAGCGCCAGCCACCCCAGATTTTCAATCACCAGGAACTCCCAACGCAGCGGCAGGTACGGTCGACATCGCGACGTTGTGCTCACATTTTCCATCCTTCAGAAGCAGCATGCAGAGTGGCAGCGACTGATGCTGGAGACCAATCGTTTGCTATATCAGAGGCTCATTTCAGTAATCAAACATGTAGCGGTGACGAGACGGGTTAGCCTCGAGTGCAAGTAATCTTCAAGTCAGCTGCTGAGCGGCATGCGGAGGCAGGCATGCAGGCAGACGCCGCGCCAGGCCTCATTCAGCTGACCCTTGTTGCAGTAGACCGCACTATTGCGAACGCAGGCGGCGCACGGGCAACAAGCGCAGCCGCTACATCATCCAGCTCGTATGCATCCAGCCAGTCCCAGGCCACACCTCCAGCAACAGTCATGCCCCAGCAGAGCTAGCAACGTCGGCCAGGGCAGCCCCAGTGCCAGGACAGCACCCCGCGGCGGCAGGTACGTGTCCGACTGATAGTTGACAGATCGCGTGAGATCAGGATCCCAATTGCCTTGCCCCCTCTGAGATTCCCTCTCCCACCCTACAGGCTAAGGCGGCCAAACATTCTGATCTCATCATACAGTATTGCAATCGGCCAGAAGCCAATGAGGGAAGGGTTGTCTTTTTTGTTTGTGGGGGGTCGGGGGGGAGGGATGCTTCGGTTATCTGAGGGGGCTCAAATCTTGAGCCTCTGGCCAGGGCGGGTGGTTTGGGCCTGGGTGGTTCTTGTCCGCCGTGCACGGCGGGATATAAATGCTGCCCTAATTGTTTTTGAGCTCCAAGTTTACCCTTGCGCCCCCCCGAAGGGGGGGCCCGAACGGCATGCTTCCTCCTGTCGAGTCGATCCGATCCGATCATTTTTTTGGTCTTCCGTTCTCCGGCTCCCCACGATCTTCCAGATCCAATCCACGTGAATGCAGAGGCCCACTTCACCAGCTATGGCAGCGGCAATGGCACCACGCTATCATTAGTGATGATGGGCATGACTTCGACTATGATGTCAATAGTATCAGCACCAGTGGCACTGTGAAAGCAGATGTCAAGGCTGATGTGGGTTTGGCCGGTTGTGGCAAGGTGAACAAAGCCAACGACAAATATAAGACAGGCAAGAAGGGGAAAAGCTTTAGAACGCACAAGCAAGGACAAGACCACATGTGCAGGGGGTACCCTGGTGGCCAGCACCGCTTGAGTGACGTGACGGGCAAAGTGGCATCATAGCCCTGAGGGCGACCCTATCCAGGAGGCAAGCGCTTCCAGCACAGCATCGCGAGCCAGTTCCTCGGCCGGCAAGTCGGCCTGCAGATGCCCAGGGCGCCGAGTGCGAAGCATAGCGGCACCCACGGCAGCGACGACGGAGACAAGAGCTCGACTGCTGTGCTGCAGGGCCCCCGCAGGCAGGTCCTCGGGCCCCGTCGTCCGATCAGGCCAACGAGACGTGTCACATGCCTTTGCACGGCATCCCCGCTTCGCCTTTGCACGGCATCCCCGCTTCCTCCTCCTCCTCCTCCTCCTCCTCCTCCTCCTCCTCCTCCTCCTCCTCCTCCTCCTCCTCCTCCCCTTCCTCTCCCCCCCCCTCCCCCTCCTCCTCCTCCTCCTCCTCTTCCTCCTCCTCCTCCTCCTCCCGGGAAACGGTGTCGGCGAGTTTTCCCCGCTTCGCCGGCGCCTGCAGACTGCAGCGACACGCATCGCATGCAATAGCAGCCATCGGCTGTCACACCGCACAATTTTGCTCAGGCGGCTTTACCCCGCGGTGCGCCGGCCCCGTAAGTCCCCCTTGCGGTAATTCCACTGCCGCCCCTGGGCGGCTGATTGGAGCTTAGTCGAGGCGGGCTGGGCAGCTGGGAATCAGTGCACAGGCCCAGACTAACCTCAATCAGCGATGAGTTGAGTCAGCTCTCCGGGGGGCCCAGGACCTGGTTTATCGTCCGTGTTTTTTTCCAATAGTTGCTTCTCCTGGGAGTCCGACCACCCAAGGAGTCAGGCACTTTTCGTATATAGTATCCCTTAGGTGGTCATATTCTACTTGACGCTCGCATCCGCAGCGGTGGCAGCAGCAGCGGGCGGCATCGTGTGAGTTCAGTTGCTCGATATTCGTTGTGTCGGCAGCGCATCCCTCCTCGATGCGAGGGCAGGTAAGCTCAGGTATCTGTGTGTTTGCGCGCTCCGCCCTCCCTTATTACCCTACTCTGTCTTGAGGCCCTGGCAGCGGATGACAAACAATGTCAATGGCGAAATCAGATCGGCGTCTCCTGGCTGATCCTGCCATCGATCTTTTCCGATTCAAGAAAATGCATACCTGCAGGTTGGCGTCTAGGGGGGTTCCGCGGCGTCGTTCCAAGCGCGCGCTCGTTCAATATTGAACTCGCCAGTGGCCCAGAATTGGCCGATATCGAGAGATCCGCACGGCCGGAAAGCCGAGATCGTGCAGAAATGAACGACCCACGCGGTGTCAGAAACCAACACCGACGTCGTCACGACACGATCTTGCCGTATTGGTGTGCTCCGAGGGTTGATGGGCAATTGTAGGCCAACAAGCTGGCCACGCTCAGTGTAAGCTCCAGCAGAAGCAAGCTTGGACTGGCAACCGGTCACAAACCCAGCGCTGCACTGAGCTGTATTTGACCACATTGAGTGGCCCAGGCGATGCCCTGGTAGATCGTCCACGTCTGAATGTCACGGCCCTGGTCCGCCCTTCGTGCTCACCCTATCTGCGGTGCTTGACGCTCCAGTCTGACGCCCACCGCCCCCCATGTCGTTGGATAGGGCCTCTGGGATGGTGTGGGCCACACTGCTGTGCCTGGCTCGGCCTCAGGGCTGGCCCTGCTCGGGGCCTCAGGAGACCCATGGGGCGCCCCGCCAATTCGGCTCCCTCGCGTTCTTCGGGTTCGGTCGGGGCTGCTGGACTTGGACCTCCCCCCTCCCTTCCACTCCTCCATCGGGGCCAGGATTCGGTGGAGCCGAGTCGGCTTTCGTCCGCGCCCTGGGTTGCGCCCAAGGGCCACTTGCTGGCCGACTCGCCTGTGCCTTCTCCCAGTCTGCATCCCGCGACGCGAGGATGAAACGCGGTCCTTCCTGCTCCCTCGTCCCCCGTCCCTCCTTCCTCCTCCTTCCTCCCTCTTCCATCCTCCCTCCTTCCTCCCTTCGCCCTCCCTTCTCCTTCCTCCTCCTCTCTCGTCCCTCCTGTATTTGCCCTCTTCTCTCCTCCCTGTTCTCTTCTCCTTCTTCCCCCCCCTTCTCCATCGTCTCTCATTCCTCCTACTCCCTCGCCCCCTCTCCTTCCTTCCTCGTCCTCCTCGCCTCCTCCCTGCTCGCTCCCTGTCCCCTTCTCAATGTTTGCTGGTCCGTCATGTCTCCTCGTTGCACCCTCCTCCGACAGTGGACTGCGCCAGATGTGCAGAGGCGGCGGGAGGCCATCCTCAAAGTCCGCAAGGCCGTGGAGCGGAAACGATCGGACCGCGTGCAGAAGAGAAAGCTCCTTCCCGTCACCGACCCCGAGGCTGCGCCCAGACGGGGCCCGTCTTCCAGGAGGTTGGGGGCGAGAGGAGAGGAAGCAGGAGGAGGAACAGGCCGATTCCGCTCGCTTCGCAGGGTGCACGCCCAGAGCACGTTACGAGTGGGCGTTGGGTGGTTTGCCTTGCTCGTCTGCCGCGCTGGTCTCTCGTTCTGCCCGCCCCAGGCGCTGCCAGCGTCACGGGTGGCGGATGCGCCCCCCTCCCCCGTGTCAGCGCCGGGACGAGCGCGCGAGTGTCCACGAGGGAAACGGGCATTCACCGCGTGTCAGCACAGGGTAACGCGAGGTTCAAGCTCCGATGGGCATAGCAACAGCACGCCAGTCGTGCACGATTCCGCGGGCCCTTCGTTGATGTCTTGGGGCCGTTTGGAGGCTCTTTGGGGGCCTCTTGGAAGCTTCTTGGGGGCCCCATGGGGGCCTCTTTGGGCCCTCTCGGGGCCCTTCGTGGGCCTCTTGGGTTGTCTTGGGGCGCTCGTGCGCTGCTTGGGCCCCGCGGACCTCTCAGGGCCGCCTTGTGGCCCCCCTGGGGTCCTCCTGGGCCGTCTTGGGGGTCTCTTGAACCATTCTGGGGGCCTCCTTGGGGGCCGTCTTGGGGCCGTCTTGGGGCCGTCTTGGGGGCCTCTGGGGCCGTTTGGGCGCCATTTTGGAGGCTGCTTGGGCCGTGTCTGGGCCGTCTTGGGGCCCTCTTGGGGGCCTCTGGGGCCGTTTTGGAGCCATCTTGGAGGCTGCTTGGGCCGTCATGAGCCCCCGAGAGTCGGAAAAATGCGACAACGCGTAAGAGTCTTGTAAACCCCACCTGGGATTCAATGTATTTGGCCCCTGGAGGTGTTCTTGGGGGCTCCCTTGGAGCCCTGCGGCTGTCTTGAGGGCCTCGTGGTCCCTCTTGGAACTATCTTGGGCCGTCTTGGGGCCGTCTTGGGCCTTCTGGAGGCCATGTTAAACCGTTTGGAGGCCCTTTCGGACCCCCAAGAGGCCCCATAGGCTGATGTCAGAGATCCTCCATGCGTTTTGCCACGTCTTTGGTCCCTAGAAGGGGGGAGGGCACTATGGTCCGCCAATGTGGCGCGGCCCCAGGGTGTGTAGGGGGATACATCGTACACTTCAATCATATATGCAAACATCGTTTCAGGTATATATATATATATGTATGTACATATGTGATTGAACATCTACGCCTTTGAATGCATGTATACATATGTATGAATGTACACATGCATACATGCATGCATGAATGCGCGTATGTATGTGTACATGCATGTATGTATGTATGCATGTAGGCATGCATGTATGTATGCATGCATGTATGTATGTATGTGTGTATGTGTGTATATATGCATGCATGCATGCATGCATGCATACACATATATATATATATATATGTATATGTAGGTATGCATGCATAACCGAATGCATGCATGCATGTATGTATATATGTATGTATATATGTATGTATGCGTGTGTCTATGTATGTATGCATGTATGCACGCATGTCTGTATGTATGCATGCATGCATTTGCATATGTATGTACACATGTATGTCAGGACGTATTCGTGTATGTGTGCACGTGTGTGTACACATGTGTCTGGGTGTATGCGTGTATGTGTGTATGTGTGTGTGTGCACGTATGAATGTATGTATGTACGTAGGCATGTATTTATGTGTGTATGTATGTATTCAGGTGTGCATGCATGTATGTATGTTTGACTTCCTGTATGTATGTGGATGCATGTATGCTTGCATGCATGTATGCATGCATGCATGTATGTGGATGAATGCAGTTGTGTCTGTATGTATGCATGCACGCAGGCATGTTTATATGTATCTATGTATGCATGTGTTTATGTATGTATGTATGTCTGCATGTATGCCGTGTTCATGAATGCATGCACACATGTATGCACGTACGCATGGCATGTATACATATTGGTATGTACGTACGTATGCACATGTGTTCCGATATGCATGAAGGTAGGTATGCATGTATGAACGTAATTATGTATGTATGTATGTATGTGTGCAGATATGTACGTATAACGTTATGCATGCATGCATGCATTTATATGTGTATGTATGCATGTATGTCTGTATGTACTCATGAGTGTATGTATGCATGCATGTATGCATGCATGTATGCCAGTATGCATGCATGCATGCATGCATGCATGCATGTGCGTATGTATGTATTTATGTATGGTTGTATGTATTCGTGTATGTGTGTATGTGTGTATGTGTACATGTGTGTCTGTGTGTATGTGTGTACGTGTGTATGCGTGGATATGCATGTATGTATGTATGTATGCATGTATGTATGTATGTATGTAGACAAGTAGGCATGTACGTATGTGTGTATGTATCTATGTATGCATATAGGCATGCATGCATGTATGTATGTTTGACTTCCTGCATGTTTGTAGATGTGTATGTGTATTGGTATGCATGCATGCATGTATGCTTGTATCTATGTATGCATGCATGCATGTATGTGGATGTATGCATGTGTGGATGCATGTATGTATGTATGTATGCATGCATGCATGCAGGCATGTTCATATGTATCTATGTATGCATGTGTTTATGTATGTATGTACGTGTGCATGTATGCACTATTCATGAATGCGCGCGTACATACATGTATGTACATATATATATATATATGTATACACACATGGCTGCATTGGCGCTTCGCGCCATGCACCTTGTTCCTTGAAGCTTTGGAATGGTTGGCCCGTGGTGCCATCCTTTTTTCCATTTGAGCCGCGGTCCGCTGGATCGTACTTCGGAGAAGCGCAGGATGAGCAGAAAGGGGGGCAATCAACCTGGGACGGGCCAAAACTGCGAGTTGGAGGCCGCGGGCGCATGGAATGGCGTATATGAGTGGGGGCCGCGTGGGAATCAACTGGAATCCTGGGTTCGCAACCGAATTTCCGGAAAATTGGTTGCGAACCTGGGATTATGAGCATAATGCGGCTATTCTTCAGGGAATATCAGATGAAGGGGGCGCGGGGCGGCGGAGTGGTGCGATTTCGAGGGCGGCGGGTTTGACGGGCAGGGTGTTGGTCGGCTTGGCTCTTATGAGCCGTCGGGACCCCCTTTTGAGGGCCGCTGGGCCGCCTTGGGGCGCTGAAGCCCTTCGAGTGGGTTCGCGGGGGTTCTCTCAGAGCCTTGTGGAGCGGTCTGACGGTTGCTGTTGTGGGGCCGTTACGCTCTCCTGTATCCGCTTGAGCAGCACTCGCTTGCTCCATTTACGGAGGAGCGGAGGAGAAGGCGGAGGAGGAGGAGGAGGAGAAGGAACAGGGAGGAGGAGAGGAGGCAAGCGGCAAGGTCGCCCGCAGGAGCCCGAGGCTACGGATGCACTGAATAACGCAAATTCAGCGGAGTGACTAGAGATCTGCTGGTGTCCTGGGTTGACAACGGGATTTCCAGAAAAATGGTTGCGAACCCGGGATTGTGGCCTCTTCCTCCTCCTCCTGCTCCTCCTCCTTCCCCTCCTCCGCCTCCTCCTCCGCCTCCTCCTCCTCCTCATCCTCTTCCTCCTCCTCGTTTCCTTCTTTCTCTGCCTTCTTCTCCTCCTCCTCCTTCCTCCTCCTCCTCCGCTTAAGCCAATGGAGAATTAACGATTTGGAAGCTTTTTTGGAGCTTCGCCGGAGTTCCCAGGGAGCCTCCCGAAGCTCTTTGGAGCTCTCTTGGGGCCTCCTTGGGTCCTTTCGGGGCGGGAGGCTCGTATTTTCAGTTATCTGGTCCTCCCTGGGGCACTTCTTTGGGCCGTCTCGGAGCGTTCGTGGGCCGTCTTGGACCGTCTTGGGGCGCGTCTTGGACCGTCTTGGGGCTTTTCAGGGCGCTTTGGGAGCCCCTTGGGCCGTTGTGGAGCGGTTTTTGGGGCTTCTTGGGCGGTCTTGGAACGTGGGAAAACATTGAAAAACCAATGGGAAAGTAACCTTTTGAATGTTTTTGGAGCCTCACCGAAACGTCTTAAGGGGCCTCCCGAGGCCCTTTGGAGCTCTCTTGGGGCTTCCTTGGATTTTTTTCGGGGTGGGAGGCTTGTATTTTCAGATCGTGGTCCCCCCTAGGGCTCCTCTTTGGGCCGTCTTGGAACGTTCCTGGGCCATCTCGGACGCGTCTTGGGCCGTCTTGGGGCTTTCTCAGAGCGCTGTGGGAGCCTCTTGTGCCGTTGTGGGGCGGTTTTGGGAGCTTCTTGGGCGGTCTTGGAGCGTCGGACACCCGAAAAAGCGAGGACGCTGAAAACATTGAAAAACCAATGGGAAAGTAACAATTTGGGATGTCTGTGGAGCCTCACCGGAGCTACTTAGGGGGCTTCCCGAGGCCCTGTGGAGCTCTCTTGGGGCCTCCTTGGGCCTTCTCGGGGCGGGAGGCTCGTATTTTCAGTTCGTGGTCCCCCCTGGGGCCCCTTTTTGGGCCGTCTTGGAACGTTCCTGGGCCATCTCGGACGCGTCTTGGGCCGTCTTGGGGCTTTCTCAGAGCGCTCTGGGAGCCTCTTGGGCCGTTGTGGGGCGGTTTTGGGAGCTTCTTGGGCGGTCTTGGAGCGTCGGACACCCGAAAAAGCGAGGACGCTGAAAACATTGAAAAACCAATGGGAAAGTAACGATTTGGGATGTTTTTGGAGCCTCACCGGAGCTACTTAGGGGGGGCTTCCCGAGGCCCGGTGGAGCTCTCTCCTCCTTGGGCCTTCTCGGGGCGGGAGGCTCGTATTTTCAGTTCGTGGTCCCCCCTGGGGATCCTTTTTGGGCCGTCTTGGAGCGTTCGTGGGCCATCTCGGGCGCGTCTTGGACCGTCTTGGGGCGCTCTCAGCGCGCTCTGGGAGCCTCTTGGGCCGTCTTGGAGCGGTTTGGGGAGCTTCTTGGGCAGTCCGGGAGCGTCGGAAACCCGAAAAAGCGAGGACGCTGAAAACATTGAAAAACCAATGGAAATTCAATGATATTGTTCTCTCGGGCCCCTTTTGAGAACGGTCTTGGGGCTCTCGCGGAGGGTCTTGAAGGGCACCTGGGTGCTATCCTGGACTGTCTTGGGTGTTTCTGTGGGCTTGCGCCGACCGATTTGGCACTGCCGCCCGCCTGCGTGCACGCCTTGGAAAGGATTTTCTGCCGCCCCCGTGGCACGGATCCGGGGGGTCCCGTTTCGGGAGGGGGACCGCACCCCTGGAATTATATATATATATATATGCACGTATGTAAATCATGTATACATGTATGCATGCATGTATGTACGTACGTATGAATGTATGTACGTACGTATGAATGTATGTATGTATGGATGCATGTATGCATGCATGTATGTATGCATGCGTGTATGTATATATGTATGTATGCATGCATGCATGCATGCATGCCATATATGTATGTTTGTATGTATGCATGCATGCATGCATGTCTGTATGTATGTGTGTATGTATGTGTATGTGTATGTGTATGCGTAGGCTTAGATGTATGTATATGTATATGTATATGTACATATATATATGTATATGTATATGCATATGCATACGTATATGTATATGTATATGTATGTGTTTATGTATATGTATATGTATATGTGTATGTATATGTATATGTATACGTATATGTATGTGTGTGTATGTGTATGTGTATATGTATGTGTGTATGTATGCGTGCGTGTATGTATGTATGTGTGTGTATGTATGTATGTATGTATGTATGTATGTATGTATGTATGTTGGTATGTATGTATGTATGTATGTATGTATGTATGTATGTATGTATGTAGGTGTGTATGCATGTGTGTGCATGTGTGTGCATGTGTGTGCATGTATGCATGTATGCATGTATGCATGTATGCATGTATGCATGTATGCATGTATGCACGTATGTATGTATGTATATATGTATGTATGTATGTATGTATGTATGCATGCATGTATGCATGCATGTATGTATGTATGTATGTATGTATGTATGTATATACATGTATGTACATGGATGTACATGTATGTCTATAGATATTCAGGTAGGTCTGTAATATTGTATGCATGCCTGTATGTATGCATACCTGTAGGCATGTATGTATACATGCATGCATGTATGCATGCATGCATGTATGCATGTATTGATATATGTATATCTTGGGTGTACGGTTTGCGTTGCAAGTCAGCCTTCTCGGAACACGCTGCCGCTCAGCACGTCTCCTCCGCACGTGGATTCCTCTCGCTCCGCGGGGTGCACGTCCGGACCGCGAAGAGCACGGGCGCTTCGGGTTTCTTCGAGTAGGCAGCTTCAAGTCTCTGTGGCGACTCCTGCGAGCCTCCTGGGGGCGTTTTGGGGCCGCCTTGGGGCGCTCTTGCGCCGTCTGGATTCTCTGGAGCGCCCGCGCGCGGGCCTCTGGAACGCCTCGCGGGGCCTCGACGCCGTGCTGGGCCGTCCCGGGGCCCAAGGGGCGCCTCCTGTGGAGCGTATGAGAGCCTGGCGACAGGAACGCGTGTAAAGCGTGGAGATCAGGGGGTCTTGTGGGAGGCGCTTGGAGCTCTCTCGGGGGGCCCGTCGGGAGCATATCGGGCCCTCGTCGGGGGTTCTCGGAAGCTTCTTGGGGCGCCTGAAGGACGCCTGGAGCCGTCTGCCTTCTGTCTGGGGCCTTCTGGGCCCCTTCGGAGGCCGTCTTGGCTGCCTCTCGGGGCTGCCTTAGGGCTCTCTTCGGGCTCTCTTGGACCGTCTCGGGGGCCTCCTGGACCGTCTTGGGGGATTGATGGGGCCATCTTGGGGCCCTCTTGGGCTGTCTGGGGGCCATCTGGGGGGCCTCGTGGGCCGTCTTGGCGCCATTTTGGAGGTTGCTTGAGCCGTTATGAGCCCGCGTTGGTTGAAAAAAAGAGGACGCACAAAGGTAGAAACAACCACTGGAAAATGAATGTTTTTTGCTTCTGAGGGCGCTCTTGGGGGAGCCTTCTGGGGCCGTCTTTGGGGCTTCCTGGGCTCTCTTGGGGCTATCTTGGGTCGTCTTGAAACTGTCTTGGGCCGTTTTGAAGACGAGGTGTGCCTTGGACG
>CAUYUJ010002720.1:60000-85000 GCA_963575745.1 Prorocentrum cordatum
GAAACGTGTTGCCAAATAATTTCCAGATGTCTAAACATGTTTAAGACATGTCTCAAACATGTAAAACACATGGTTTAAACTGTTTGAAAGCATGTTTCAAACAGTTTGAACATGCGTTTAATTCAATGATGGGATTGCTAGGGTGTCCATTGCCATGGCATCCACAAGCCCATCTCGACCTCGAAGCACCCAGCTGCGCGTGCAGACTCGCACCTGCATGTGGCCTGGGCCTGCGCCAGTGGGTTTGCGACCGACCGCTGGAGTCAGAGCGGGGGCATTCCTGCAGTTCCGCGGCTGGGTAGCAAGGGCTGTGACTCCCTGCTGCTGGGAGCTGGGGGAGTGCAGCGGTCAGACGAGAGGTCGGTTTTATTCCAGGGGTCACGCGCAGGAGCGAGGAGTGTACTATAGGTCAAAGCACGCCGCAGAAACAGCACGATCAGCGCGCACAGTGCTGAAACGCAATGCTGGACTACAGTGTGAGCGCGTAGTTGTGTGCATTATTCCAGTGCTATGACTGTTCTTTCATAAGGTTGTCGCATGACTTTGTAGTATGATGCTGGGCTTACGTGGCCAGAACAACGTCCGCACTCGTTCTCAGATCGGATGGGGTGTTTTTCTTGGTCGCTTAGGGGGTCGAGGGGGGTGGCTTGGGCCCTTCCCTCTCGCTGCTCTGCTCCGCTGGAAGGGGAGGGGTGGTACACACTGGGGGGTCACCCCTCGCCAAAGGCGCTTGAAGGGGGGAGGTGAGGGGGGGAGGTTCAACACCCTTACCCTCGCGCTGACAAACCCAAACGACGACAACAACGCCGCCGCCGCCGACGCCGACGACGACGACGGACGACCGACGATGGACCTCTGACGACCACGAGGACGACGACGACGACGACAGCGCTTGCGACAGCGGTGGCGACGGGGACAACGACGACGACGGGCGACGACGACGACGACGACGACGACGATTCACTGGCCTCGCTTTCACGTCCCAGCGGGCCGCCCGCCTGAATGTCCCGTCAGTAGTGTCCGTCCGCCCGATCGGCCCGTCAGGATCTGCCCACCCGACCCGCCCATAGGAGGGTCCGACCGCTCGCTTGCACGACAGCTTGCCCGCCTGCTTTACCTTCCCGCCCGCCCGCCCGTCAGGATCTGCCTGCCCGATCCGCAAGTTGGGGCCGCCTGTCCAATTGCATGTCAGGGCCCACGGTGGAGCGCCTTGAGCTCAGCTTATCTGAGGGGCTTCCTGAGGTCGTCCTGGAGTGGGGGGGACCTCTAAGAGCCATCTGGGAACAAGCCAGAAGGCTGCCCCTCCTCCTCCTCCTCCTCCTCCTCCTGCAGAGCAAGGGAGGTAGGTACATTGGGCAAGTCGGCCGAGCCGCCTCCTAGCGTTCTCGCCCATGGCCACTCATGACGCCGTGGCCCTCGATCTCGGCTCAAGCGGAGCGCAGTCACGACGCAGCACGGTACCCCACGCAGCCCCGCAGCACGCTGAGCAGGACCCGTTCTTTGGGGGGCGGATGGTGTCGGACGCAAGGGTCGGAGCAGCTTGGGTCGTTGCCTTGATCCGCGTGGTAGGGAGAGGGACAGGAGAGAGAGAGAGAGAGAGAGAGAGAGAGATAGAGAGGGAGAGAATGGGACAGGCAGAGACATATTACGATACATATGTGTATTATATAACTATATGTATATATATATATATATATGTACCATTGGTATTCCTGTTCATAGAAGAATGATGTGCCGCAGTCTTGGCTCCCGCTGTGGAAGCTAGGTCGCGAGTGGATGAGTCTAATACGGCCTCAGATGGCCCCAACATTGCTCCAGAGAGCTACATGGGGGCCCCAGGAGAGCTTGACGAGCCTTGCAATACGGACAAGTCGTGCCAAAGATGGCCAAGAGAATGGGTCTAAACAGGTTGGTCAATTGCACCACGGGCTCCCAAGATTGCCCACGGCGCTCCCGAGAGGACTCGCAAGAAGCCTCCATGCGGCAAAAGGACCCAAGAGAGGCCCCAGGCAGCCCAAAAGAGTCCCCAAGACAGCCCAACGTGGCCTCCAGAGCCCTCCCAAACAGCCCCACTAGGCCACCAAAACGGCCTCAGAGGGCCCCAGCCCCGAAAGACCCCAAGATGGTCTGACAGGCCCGGGAGACGGCCTAAGAGGGACTTACGGCGACAGTCAGGTAACCACAGCTGAAGGCACCTACGGCGAACCACCTCCTCCCCGCTGTCTTTTGGAATCGCCTATCGGTCCAACTGTTGGGCTTAAGTCTTGCCTAGCTGTTGGACCGTGTTCCCCCCCCAGACGTTGCGGATACCCTTGAAGGAACATGTGGGGGAGGAATAGAGGAGCACAATGAGGAGCAGGAGGAGGAGGCGGAGGAGGAGGAGGAGGAGGAGCAGGATGACTAACAAAAGCAGGAGGAGCAGGATGAGCAGGAGGAGGAGCAGGAGGAGGAGGAGGAGGAGGAGGAGGAGGAGGAGGAGGAGGAGGAGGAGGAGGGCCTCTGGGGGCCTCGGCCTTGAGGGGCCGTCTTGAGGGCCTCGCTGTGCGGCCTTGGGCCCTCCTTTGGATACTTTACGGCCGTCTTTGAGGCCTCCGGGGGCCCTCTTGGGCCATCCCGGGGGCCTCTGGGGCCGACTTTGGGCCCTCCTCGCCCGTTCTGGGGCTCTCTCGAGGGCTTCCCGACCCGTCTTGGCGCAACCTTGGAGGCTTGTGCTCCTTCCATCCGCCCGCCGCTGCGGGCGTCTGTCCCGAGCACCGTCGTGAGGACCGGGCGCAGTCGCGCGCGGACAGGAAAAGGGGTGCGCGCGCCTCTCCCCAGCGCGCGCGCGCGTGTGGTTATCGGATAACGACACGCGCGCGCGCTGGGGAGAGGATGATCATGATGATGATGATCATGATGATTCCGATCATGATGATTCCGATGATGATGATGATGATGATGATGATGATGATGATGATGATGA
This sequence comes from Prorocentrum cordatum, assembly GCA_963575745.1. Taxonomy (NCBI): domain Eukaryota; class Dinophyceae; order Prorocentrales; family Prorocentraceae; genus Prorocentrum; species Prorocentrum cordatum. The sequence continues at coordinate 62,963 of CAUYUJ010002720.1, forward strand.
TGATGATGATGATGATGATGATGATGATGATGATGACGATCATGATGATTCCGATGATGATGCTGCTACTGATGATGATGCTGATGATGATGAGGATGATGATCATGATGATCCTGCTGCTGATGATCATAATGATGATGATGGTGATGATGATGCTGATGCTGATGCTGATGCTGGCGACGACGACGATGATGATGTTGCTCCTAATGATTGTGATGATGATGTTGATGATGATGATGAGGCTGAGGCTGCTCATGGTGATGATGCCGATGATGATGATGCTGATGATGATGATGATGATTATTATTATTAGTATTATCATTATGATTATGATGGTAATGGTGATGATGATCAGGATGATAATGAGGGTGATGACGACGATGATGATGATGATGATGATGATGATGATGATGATGATGATGATGATGATGACGATGCTGATGCTGATGCTGATGATGATGGTGATGATGATGATGATGATTATTATTATTCTGATTCATATAATTGTTATCATTGTTAGTCTGCTTAATATGATGATGCTGTTGTTGGTGATGATGACGATGCTGATGCTGATGCTGATGACGATGCTGCTGCTGCTGCTGCTGATGATGATGATGATGATGCTGATGATGATGCATGATGATGATGTTGCTGCTGCTGATGATTATGGTGGAGGTGGTGGTGGTGGTGATGATGATGAGGATGATGCTGATGACGAGATGATGATGCCGAATATGATGATGATGAGGACGATTATGATGATGATGCTGATGATAGTGATGACGGTGGTGATGATGATGACGACGAGAATAATGATAATGATGATAATGACGATGAGGATAATCATGATGATGATGATGATGATGATGATGATGATGATGATGCTGATGATGATGATGATGATGATGATGATGATGATGATGATGATGATGATGATGATGATGATGATGATGATGATGATGATGATGTTGCTGCTGCTGGTGATGATGATGATGCTGCTGCTGCTGCTGATGATGATGATGATGATGATGATGATGATGATGATGATGATGATGATGATGATGATGATGACGCCTGACCCTCCCCTCCAGAGGTCGGCGGGCTGGCGCAGGCGGGGATCGGGGTCCCTCGGGAGGAGCAGGCGAGGCAACTCCAGGAGACTATTCAAGAATCTGAAAGGATGGTTGAGCCATGTCGAGGGCATGGCCTGGCAGGACGTGCGTCGCACGACGAGATGCTCCTCTGCTTGCCATCTGGCACCGTGCATCCGATCGCGGCCAGGCCAGGTGGGTTGAACCCGTCCTCGGCCCTGAGCCAACAGTCTCCTTCCTGCACCGCCACCCCCACCCACCGACCCAAGCTCACCCCCCACTCATCAGCGATAGTGGCAGCGTCTGCGAGCGCGGGCCGGAAAGGGTGACAGCTCGCGCCTTCGTTTGCACGGGCATCTGCACAATTGTTTCTTTGACGCTGCCAGGAAGCTCGCCCGCTCCCGACTCCTGGGGCCAGGGCCACGGCATTGGGCCGAAGATGCTGGAGAGCTCGGCGCCCGTGGCACCCGTGGGGTCGGTGGCGCAATCTGCCCAACCCGCGCGCGCCATGATGTGGTCCTGGACTCGGTAGGCGGAGCCGTCCAAGAACACCTCGCCGTGCAGGGGGCTCACCAGCTCCTGGCCCAGCGGTGCGGACCATGCGCACGGCCAGCGGCGGGGGGTGGTCGCACCTCGGGTCCTTGACCAGGCACCTCGACCACAGGGCATGCTCGTCATCGGCATCGTGAGGGCCTCCAGAGCTCAGGAAGTGGTCGAGGTTCGGGTCGTCGGCCTTCCACTGCCTGCGCAGGCCCTCCAGCGCGGGGCAGGCGCAAGCCAGATGCCTGAGGGTCCCCTTCGCCTCGCAGCCCGCAGGGCAGCGCCCTGAGCTCGCCAGCAGCGGGGAGGCCTCGGCACGCCGCTGCACAGGCCAGAGGCAGCCGACGACGGCGTTCCTGGCCGAGGACCAGCGCGCCGTCCAGGCTGGGCTGCCCTGCGCCCTGCAGAGTCGGCGGCGCAGGCCCCCCACGGCGGCGCCCCCCGCCAAGTGGCTCAGCATGGGGTCGCGGCAGGCGGTGCCCCGCCAGAGCTTCCTGATGAAGGCGGCCTGGACCTCTCGGCCGAGGGCGTGCTTGTCGATGGCCCCCAGGTCGATAGGGGCGCTGCAGGTCTTCGGTCCCAGCGCCTGATGTGGTCTGCCCTCCAGCCCAGGCGCAGGGCGGCGAGGATCGTGGCCGCGGCGGGGCCCCTCCCCACCTGGCCCTCGGCCCCCGCTGAGGCCAGGCGGCCGCGGGCCGCCGCGAAGGCGGAGCCGAGGGCCCGCCTGCCAGCATCCAGCGCCAGCTGCAGCCCCTTGGCCCACGCAGCGATGGGCTTCACGATGTGGTCGTACAGGGGGTCGTCACGTGGCCTCTCGGACACCAGGGTAGCCGAGGGCGACGCTCCTGCCCGCTCCCGTGCCGAGCGCGATCGCCGCGGGCCGCGACCGCCCGCGCAGCAGCGCCCTGATGGACCAGGCCGTGCACGAGATGCCGTAGGTGGTGACGGGCTGCAGGCCCGAGTTGCTGAGCTTTGCCCCAGTTGCCTTGGGACGGCCGTCGCACATGTAGGACGCGGTCGGCCCCGGGCGCTGCCCGTGGGCAATCTCGGGCAGGCCACGGTGGAGGCCTTCCCGCCCATGGCGTCGTCCACCCCAAGGTTCCTGGCCTCCTTGGCGTGCGCGAAGGAGCCTACGTTCATGTTGAACTCGATGCTGCGGCGGAGCTCGTCGGAGCTGCCGAGAAGGTGATGATGATGATGATGATGATGATGCTGCTGATGATGATGATGATGATGATGCTGATGAGGATGAGGATGAGGACGAGGATGATGAGGATGAGGATGAGGATGAGGAGGAGGCCGAATGATGAGGATGATGAGGATGAGGATGAGGATCAGGATGAGGATGATGATGATGCTGATGCTGCTGCTGCTGATGATAATGACGATGATGATATGATGATGATGATGATGATGATGATGATGATGATGATGATGATGATGATGATGATGATGATGATGATGATGATGATGATGATGGATGAGGATGAGGATGAGGATGAGGATGAGGATGAGGATGAGGATGAGGAGGATGAGATGAGATGATGATGATGATGATGCTGATGATGATTGATGCCGATGATGATGATGATGATGATATGATGATGATGATGATGATGATGCTGATGATGATGATGATGCTGATGATGATGATGATGATGACGACGATGATGATGATGATGATGATGATGATGATGCTGATGATGATGATGATGATGATGCTGATGCTGATGCTGCTGCTGCTGCTGCTGATGATGATGATGATGATGCTGATGATGATGATGATGATGATGATGATGATGATGATGATGATGATGATGATGATGATGATGATGATGATGATGATGATGATGATGATGATGATGATGATGATGATGATGATGATGATGATGATGATGATGATGATGATGATGATGATGATGGATGATGGTGGTGGTGTTGATGATGCTGATGATGATGATCAAGAGGAGGAGGAGGAGGAGGAGGAGGAGGAGGAGGAGGAGGAGGTAGAGAACGGGCCAGGTGTCTCTTAAGCCATGCCCGACAAGTCTGACAACCCCATGCGCCAGATCAAGGCGGCACGCGGGCGGGCGGGCCAGAGTGAGAGTGTGCACAGTGGAATCTGCCTTTGCTATGCCCCCCCTGGAGGGCCCATCGGCTGTCGCACCATTCTCGGGAGATCGCCAACGCACCCCAAACGTGGTGAACGAGTCCCAGCTTGGTTTCGGGAAGGGTTCGTGTTTCGTTAGGTCTCTACTCGGGTGTCACCCTCGGCGCACCCCGCAGCCGGGGCTGCAGCCGGGGCTGCAGACCGGGGCTTCGCCCTCTGCCCGGGACTCCGCGCTCCCAGCATTTTGGCGCTGCGCGGCCGGGCCGCGCCCGCATCGCCCGCAGGCGGAGGGGTGGGTGTGCGGCCTGGCCATCCACCCGCGCGCAGAGTGCACTCGGAGGCAGGGAGGTGTCCATATCCGCCGCCCGGGAGACCGAGCTTCCCGACCCTGAGACCCCAGGACGTCCCTCGACTTTTGGTGCGGGAGCGACGCGCGCTCCAGAGCAAAGCCATGGAGCCCCAAGAAACCCAGGGCACCCCGGAGGCAGGCAGGGTGTTTCTTGGCACGAAGGGGCCCCCATTGGACAGGGGGCACATAGTCCGGGCCTTCCTCATCAGCGCTGTTCGCCGCCTGTCGGCCCCCGAACCTGGCAGACTCCCTGGCAGCCGCACGACACGCAAGGATCATCGAGCGGTCGGCTCCGTCACAGCCGTCAGCACCAGCAGCACGTTGACAGGCAGATCGATCGGCAGCCCAGTTGCCCAGCCTTTCAAATCGCGAGAGCCTGCCATCCGACTTGCCTGCTGCTGACCAGCCGCATCACTGCAGGCCCATCAAGCTTGTCGCGGACCTGGGCCCGCCCCTGGGGAACCACTGTCCTGGGGCCTCAGGGGGCGGCCCAAGTGGGTCAGCCCGCGCAGAGGGGGGTTAGGGGAGGGGGGAGTGCTTCTTAGAAGCACCGCTGCTTCTTAGAAGGCGCGGGCCCAAACTATAGATGTAAGGCCGGCGCCTTCTAAGAAGCAGCCTCCTTCTAAGAAGCCTTCCCCCCTCCCTCCTCCTCCTTGTGCGCACCGCCAGGATGGGGCTCGAACCTGTCTGACCAATCGCGTGCCGAGGCTTCCTGTGGTCGAGCCCCTGCTGCAAGCAGGTGCAGCCTGCTTCGGCCAGGATCTCGACCGCTTGGCGTCGCTCGGACGTGTGCATTTTTTCTCGCCGAGGACCCTCGAGGAACATCTTTGCTCATGGAGCGGAAGATAGGGGACCACGTGCGAACCCTACCCCTACCCCCAACGATTTCTGAGGGGGAGGGTGGGGTTCACTTCATTCGGGAGCTCCCGAGCGAAGTGAACCCCTACCCTCCCCCTCAGAGATCGTGGGGGGTAGGGGGATAGGGTTCGCACGTGGTCCCCCAGAAAATACACGCACGAAGTCGAAAAATGCACGGGGCATGGACGTCCGAGCGATGGCGAGGGGCCGCGCGAGGGCTCGTGGCCGCCGCTCCGCGCGGGCGGCGGGCGGGGGGCCCCGACCTTCCAGAGAGCCACTTTTTAGCACTGCAGGCCGAAAAACCTAAAACAACGGGACGAAGCATCCTAAGACCAAGACGTAGCATAGCTTTGGGGTAGGTCTTTAAGTCCGGTGCTATTTTTGAACCCTCCTGGAAGGTCAGGGGGGGGGATGAGGAGGGGGAGGAGGAGGAGGAGGGGGAGGAGGAGGAGGAGGAGGAGGAGGAAGAGGAGGAGGAGGAGGAGGGAGGAGGGGAGGAGGAGGAGGAGGAGGAGGAGGAGGGAGGAGGAGGAGAGGAGGAGGAGGGGGGTCGCGGAGCGGGCCGGGCGGCGCGGGGCGGGCGGGCGGCGCCTCGCGGCGCCCGGCCTCCGCGCGGGGGCTCCGCCAGAGGGAGTGCCCGGCGCCCGGAGGCCCGGGCCCTCGCGCGGTCGGCGCCTCCGAAGGCCTCGGCGACCGCGCCGCAGGCTTGAGCCTGACCTTCCAGGAGGGCTAAAAAATAGCGCCCGACGTAAAAGCCTATCCCAGAGCTATGCTACGTCTTGGTTTTAGGCTGTTTCGCTCAGCTTTTTAGGTTTTTAGGTCTCCAGTGCTAAACAAATAGCTCTCTGGAAGGTCAGGGGAGCCTTCCTGGAGATCCTGGCGGCTCAATTCTTTCGAGCCGGGCGTTTTCGCCTTTTTTTCGGGCCCCGGGGCCCTCATAGATCGATCCGGCTCGAAGAGTGGCGCAGAAGGATGGGGTCCGGGGCTCGGATGTTCACGATGTTGCAGATTTTTCGCTACGTCGGATCTCGAGGTTGTCTTTTTGAGGTTCAGGCAGGTTTACTTGCATGGCGTTCGCCCCCTCCCCCCCCCCCCAACCCCCCTTTCGCCCCTCTTCGAGCGAATACCGGCGTGCAAATGCCCTTCGACTTGCGTGACCTTGCGCACGTGCAGTTCGTCTGCGGCTTGCTTCGGGTTCAGGCCCCCCCCGTCCGTGCAAGTAAATTTGCCGAGGTTTGAAACAACTGACTCTTTTGCGCCTCGAGCGGGTCCCGTGTGCCGTCCTGGGAGTGCCCGGTGCGCTCTCGTCGGATCGCCCGCGGGTCCGCTCCGAGGGCCGCGAGAGGCAGCCGTCCAGGAGAGTTTTTTTTTTTTTTTGTTCGCGCGCCCACCGCGCGCCCCGTCGCGTGGGGCCCTGGCTTCTCTTCCGAATTCCACATTTGGCTGGCTGTGCTGGCCAGAGTGCGGGCCCCAAGAGTACACACCACCACTACCTCCATTCCTCCTCCCTCCTCTGCAGGAGTAAGGATGGGCAACCTTCCCAAGGGTACCCATGCATCCTTGCCTCCTCGGTCCATCCCTGGCCACTTTCGCTGGCCGCGCCCCGCTCGAGAAGCTTCGGAATTGGCGTCCGAGGCCCTTGCATCCTTATCGCACATCCTGATGATACGAGCCGACTCCACCCTCCTCTGCCTCTCCTCTCTCCTGGGAGAGGGGGAGGCCCCGTGCAGGAGCCCCGCCCGCATGGGCGAGATGCAGCCGCTCGCTCGCACGCTCCGTCGCGTGGGGGTGGAGTCCGCCCTCTCCAGAGGCCCTCCCGAGTCGCCGTGGCCTCCACCGGGCTCGGCGGAAGTGCCGCCTCGTGGGCGGGCGGCCTTCGGGCGGGCGGCTTTGGATTCACTCCTCCCCTCCTTCTCCTCCTCCTCCTCCTCCTCCTCCTCCTCCTCCTCCTCCTCCTTCTCCTCCTCCTCCTCCTCCTCCTCCTCCTCCTCCTCCTCCTCCTCCTCCCCTCCTCCTCCTCCCCTCCCCCTCCTCCCCTCCTCCCCTTCCTCCTCCCCCTCCTCCTCATCCTCCTTGTCCTGCGTCCTCCCTCCTCGGAGGACGGCGGGGCTGTCCCTGTCGCTGCCTCAGCGGGCGGGGCCGACCTCGCCCGTGGGATCGCCCCCCTTCCTGTCTTGGGCTCTCTCCCTTGCCGAGGCCGAGCGCTCTGTTGGAGGCTCAGAATTTGGCGCCACCAACACACGGGCATGACTCAACCGGGGGAAGATGATCCTAGAGGTCGGTGTTGGTGGTAATACTTCGGCCAGCTAGGAAGCCAAACTATTACCACCATCACCTAGATCGGGAGCACCTTCCCTCGGTGGAGGCACACCGCCGATATTGGTGTTGGTGTCAACCTCTAGGCCTCCCACTCTGGGAACCGGGTCGCCGAGAGGAAAAGTGCGAGGCGAGGGGTAATTTTTTTGTGCTGGTTTTGCACGGCGAGTGTGGTGGCGCCTTCAACTGTTGCTGGACTCCATGCTCCTCCTCGTCGCATCCCTCCCCCTCCTTGACCCCTCCTCCTCCTTCTCCCTCCTCCCCTTGACCCATCCTCCCTCCTTCTCATCCCTGCCACCGCTGCTGCTGCTGTTTCTCCTCCTTCATCCTCCCTCCCTCAATATTATTTCGCCTCTTCCTCATTCGCCCCCAGAGATTTCTGGGAGTCTCTGAAGGTCCTCAGAGGTACCCGGAGGCCTTCAGACAGCCACCCCCTGGGCCCCAGATGAAAGAAACAAATGCCCGAACTTCTGTATCTTCGATCCCCCTCCTCGCTTCTTCTCGTCGTCGTCCTCCTCCTCCTCCTCTTCATCCTCCCTACCCGGATCGAGGTTGAGAAGCTGACCCTCAACATCAGCGTCGGCGAGAGTGGCGACCGCCTCACGCGCGCGGCCAAGGTGTTGGAACAGCTGACCGAGCAGCAGCCCGTATTCTCGAAGTGCCGCATGACTATCCGGTCGTTCGGGGGGGATGAGGATCGAGAGTTGGGGTTTTCAGGCGTGCACCGTATGACGAACAGGTCGTGTGACATATGACGATCAGGTCGTCCGCGGAGTGCCAATGACGATCAAGTGCATTCTCGGAGAGTGGGGGTATCGAGGATTGAGGCTCGCGTTTTCGATTTCTGTTGAGTATTTGTTTGGGGGGAGCTTCCAGGGATCTTTTGGGAGGGGGGCAGGGGGGGGGGGAAGAGGAGGGGGTGGGAAGGGGTGGAGCAGGGAGGGGGGGATATTGGGAAAAACGGGAGGGGGGGGGGAAGGACACCATCGGGGGGAGAAGGGCAACAAGGTAGAGGGAGAGAAAGGGAGAGGGGAGGCGCGAAAGGGGACCTTGGAGAGGGAGCGGAGATGTGAGGACGATGGTGCGGATAGTGATGTTGTTCATGCTGATGGTTGTGCTGGCGCCAGTGACCGGCGATGGCGGCAATGACAGTGACGACGCCTTCGCTGATGGTGACGGTGGCGGTGGCAGAGGCGATGACGATGCCATTGCTACCGTTTTGAAAGCGCTGCGCCGCTGCCAGATCTTCCATCCCGCTTCTGTCGCTGCTTCTGCTGCTGCCGGTGCATGGGGGCCGGCGGAGAAGCGGAAGAGCGAGGAATGCGCCCCTGCACGGCCGCCACCGGTGCTGCTGCACCTTGCAGAGCGCACGTGAGAACGAGAGAGAGAGAGAGAGAGAGCGCGAGAAAGAGAGAGGGGGAGAGAAAAAGGATAAGGCTGGGGGAGCAAGAGCGCCAAGGGGAGATGACATAAAGGAGCAGGTGGAGGAGGAGGAGGAGGAGGAGGAGGATGCGGAGGACCAGGGATGAATGAAGGGACGGGAGGGAGGGAGATGAAGGGGGCGACGGAAAGGTCCTTCGGCGTCCGCCGTAACGAGAAGATCGCCTGCCACGTGACAGTGCGTGGCGAGAAGGCTGAGGACATGGAGTGGGCCAAACATGGGAAACCAGAGGGGACAGCGACAGGCGACACTTCCCACTCATTGACCGGTGCAGCTTGCACACTTTTTGTGAGGAGGACCTGGTTGGCTGAACTTGCCAGGGCCGCTGATGGCAGCTCTATCCGCGGGGGATGAGGATATTTGGTAGGCAGTTTTTGACGGGCGGGTTCTGATGCGCGTATGCGCGTGTGCTTGTTTTAGGCGGGTGGGTAAGGATATTTTAGTTTCGGTGTTATGTAAGCGGGGTTGTCATTCAATGGCCTTCGGCCCATCCCTCCGCCGTGCCTGGGTTGTGGCTCGTGGGCGGTCGGGCGAGGGCCTCGTGGAGGCAGTTCGAGGCCGTCTTGGGGGCGTCCTTGGGGCGTCTTGGGGGCTGTCTTGGGGGCCTCCGAGGGGCCTCCTGGAGCCTCCTGGGGCCTCTCGGGGGCCTCCTGGGGGCAACTTGAGACGGAATGCTCGGATTCTCGGTTCGGGCTCCCGCTTTTGGGGCCTCTTTTGGGGCCGTCCTGGGGCTCTCTTGGGGCCGTCTTGGGCGCCTCTTGTGCCGTCCTGGGGCCCCTTTGGCCGTCTTGGGGCGGTCTCGGAGACTTCTGGAGCCGTCTTGGAGCGTCGGGAGCTGCAAAAGACGAAAACCCCCAAAGTCTCTCCTTCCCCCTGTCAGCACTGGCCCACGGGCGGCCGAAGCGCTCGCCCGAAGGGCGCGCGGATGCTGTTTTTCGTCGCCGCCGCTCTTGCTCTTCGATCGCCTGGGTCAGCGGCCGCGGCCCGCAGACCTTACTCGGAGGGCACCAACTATACACCAACACCGATCCTGGCCCAGGATCACTCTGGGCCCAGGATCGGTGTATATGCCTTCTTGCGCAAGGCAGGAGGGCGTATACACCGATCCTGGGCCCAGGGTGACCCTGGGCCAGGATCGGTGTTGGTGTATAGTTGGTGCCTTCCTACTTACAACCTAAGGGAGATCAGTGAATTTGGTCCCTCGGGGCCCTGCTCGGGAGGCTCTCGGAGGCCTCTGGGACGTCTCCGAGGCCTCTTCTTCGGCCGCCCGGTCGTTCTGCGACGGGGGGGCCCTCTTGGACCGTCTGAAAGGGTTCTTGACGCCCTCTGAGCCCATCTTTGGGCCAAAGATGGGCTTTTTGGGCTTGCAAAAGAGCCAAAGACTTTGGCTTTTTTGCAAGCTGAAAAAGTACAGCCAAGACGCTGAAACAAGGACCGCTTGGGTTCGGAAGGGGCTCGGGGGTTTGGGTCGTCTCTTGGAGTTACGTCGCGGGATTTGCTTGTGGCCTAGGCCCACCGTGGCCAGAAAAGCCCCTTCGTTCCTTATTTGGTGTCCTTCTGGTAGTACCTCGACTGCAACGGAACAAACGCGACGGGGCCCAAGAGGCACGCGGGAAGCCGCGAGAGGTCTGAGAATGGGGGGTCCAGGCTTCTCAACGAATTCTCAGGACCGAAGAGACTGAGGCTCAGGAGTTGGGCAAGGGGCTTGGGGACACTCCACTTCGTGCCACAGTGGCACGGTGGCGGATACTCAAATTGGAGTTTCAGGCGGGTGTGTGATGACATTCGGGCGGCGTTCTGAAGCGGATGGGTAAGGATATCTGGGTCACAGTGGTAGGTGTGTGAGTGTGGATATCTAAGTTGCAGGTTTATTCGGTTGGTGAAGGATTGCGCATGCAAGGCTCTTGGGTCTGAGTTGTGGCGGGTGGGTTCGCATACATGGGTATCATGTTCAGGCGGTGGAGATTTTAGGGTTTTCAGGTCTACACAGGCGGGTGAGGATCATTGGTTGCAGTTCTAGGCGGGTAGGCGAGAAAACGTGCATAGCAGTTTTGTGGGTGGTTCGTGAGGACTGATCGTTGGAGTTTCGGTTTCATTCAGGCGGGTCAGGATAGTAGAGTTGCAATATTAGTCAGTTGGGTGGTGATATTCATGTTTCAGTTCAAGGCGGGTGGGCGAGGATATTGAAGGCCTGACGGCTGGTGCCGCCGACCATGAAGGCGGGACTTCCCCTGGGACCCCAGGGCTGGGGCTGGGGCTGGGGCCAGGGCCCCCTACCTGTCCCGCCGGTCCACAGGTGGGATCACGCCCTGGGGCTCGCCGGGACCCCCGGGGGGCAGTAATTCCCGGATGCCTCCATGTGAGAGCTATAAGGGTTGTTAGATAAGAACCCGCAGGCAGGGCTACGCCAGCTCCTCTCCAAGGCTCCCCGTCAGGCATCCCCGCAGCACGCTGCTTGAGCGTCCAGCGTGTTCCGGCAAGCGTTCTGCTGCTCGTTCCCAATACGCGTGCCGGGAGCCTCCTCCGCAGCTCCTTCGAAGCTCCTTGGGAGTCTTGGGAGCTCATGCGAAGCTTCCTTTCCAGAGCTTGCAAGCTCCTCAGGCATGTTTTCTAGCGTCCTCCCGAGTGCGCCACACGTATTTTACGCGCTTTGGACTCGGACTGGGCTGCTATTCGGGTTTTGGACGCTACAAGTCTGATTTGGGACCCGCCCCCGTATATCACTGTTCCCTATTAATGAACACCCCCTCCCCCATGCGACTGGGAGCCAACCAGGGATAATGGGGGCACTCCCCCACCATCCTTTGGACAAAAACAATACAAAGCACATTCTGCCTCCAAATTCGGAGCATGCGCAGCCAACCCGATGCGGTCTCACCCCACCAGCCCTGTCAAAAAACAATGCAGAGTACACTTGGCGGCGGCGGCGGCTGCGGCGGCGGCGGCGGCGGCTGCGGCGGCGGCGGCGGCGGGCGGCGCGGCGGCGACGGCGGCGGATTGGCCCCCAGTAACTGCCCATCCAAAGACGACTGCTGAATATGCTGAGGCTCGGGTCAGACTCGGGTGCTACGTGTGTGTTGGGAGGGCGGGTGGGAGTGAGCGAGACGGCTTGCGGCCGGGGAGGGAGTCTTGACCCTCCCTCCCCGTACCCCCGCCCCCTAACCACCTTCGCCGTCAGCGAAGGGTCGGCGGATCTGAGTGGCAGCTTTACGCGGGCGGATGGTGGTCTTTCCTTTGGAAATTTGTGCGGGTGGGTACGACAGTTGGGTTGCGGTTTGTGAGGGTGTGTGACGGTTCTTGAGTACCGTATCGATTGCCAAGACGGTGCCAGTTTGTCTCAAAAATGGGGTGCTGCGCCCTTGTATGTAGATGCTTCCGTGTATGTATATTGCGGCCTTTGGCTAATGCAGGCACCGTACCTGGGATGTGGGCCAGGGGCCTCGTAGATGCCTATTGGGGTCTTTTGGGTTGCTTTTTGGAAGCTTCTTGAAGGCCTCTTCAGAGGACATTTCGGGGGCCTCGGGGGGACCTCTTGAATATCTCCTCGGGGCCTCTTTGGTGCTTCTGTGGGGCTCCTGGGAGCATGTTGATGTTCTTGGGGGCCCTATTTTGGGAAATGGCTCCTGAGGATCCTTCGGTTTTCCTTCGGTTTTCCCTGTTGGGCCTCTCTTGTGCGCTTCTGGAGGCCTCTTGGGCCGAATTCGGGATCTCCTAGGCCGTCTTGAGACCCTCTTGGGCCGTCTGGAGGTCCTCGTGACCGCCTCTTCGATTGCCTTAGAGTCTCGGCCGCCCGAAAGGGCGAGAACCCTGAACCAATTCAAATGCATTAGGAACACATGTTTGTGCCATCTTGGAGCCCTCTCGGGGCCCTCTTGGGGCGTCTCGGGGCTTCTTGCCTTCTTGAGGCCGTCTTGGGCTGCCTCGGGGTCCTCTTGGGCCTTTCAGGGGCCCTCTTGGACCGTCTTTGGGCCTTCGTGGGGTCAGGCGGCACACCCTGGGATTCACGCGAGAAGCCTCGGGAGATCCGTCCCTTGGGCCTTTGAGACCTTTGAATGTGTTTTAAGAGGGCGCGCTACCGAGCACTCGAATGGGCCTCAGGACACTCCACTCAGTGTGTCTCGGCTTGATGGCGTATGTGCATGTATACGTGTTTGCATGCGTGTGTATGTAAATATCAGCTTATAGGTTTGTTTTTATGCGTATATGTGTGTAGCATGTGTTTATATATATATATACACATACATACACAGATCAGCGACCGTATATGTGTGTGCATGTGTATATACATGCATAACACATGTGTGTACGCAGTTCGTTAAATGCATAGGCATGTATGTGTGTGCGTGTGTATATGTATGTCTGTGCATGTATACATATGCAGGCTAGCGTTGACCCACACCGTAGGTGTACTAACAGTTTATGTTGTGCAATATTTGCGGGGCAATATACGTGGAGCTATATAAACATGCGTGTGCTCGTATACATATATATGTATGTAAATACAATTGTGCACGCGCATGTGTTGTCATTGGCATGTATGCCAGCACCTGTATGTATATATGGAGAATTGAGTGCATGCAAATGTTTATGTGTACCTGTATACGTATGTGTAACGGGTTAGGTATGCGTTCACACATGCATGTTCGTTGGTCAAAACGTTTATGCATACGTATGCGTGTACGCATGTATTCATGCATTGGTATCTAGGTACATATGCGTACACGCCTATGCATCTGTATATGCATATGCATAGATGTATGTACATGCTTCTTGATCGGTATATGCATTTGTATACTTACGCCCAGGCACATGTGCATATGTGCATGTGTGTATACGTAGACGTATACGTATACGTATGTTCGGATGTATACGTGGATGTATGTGCATGCGTATATGTATATGTAATTGTTTATGTATACGTACAGCTGCAAACCTATGAGTTTGTAGATGCGGTTTGCACATTCGTATGTAGAAGTTGTTGGCGTGTAGGTGCACCTACAGGTATAGTCAAATGCACGCGCACACCATCTGATTGTATTGATGTGTATATCTTCACGCGCGCACGCATGTACATTTCATCTATATATATATATATATATATGTGTACACATTATTGCTAGTTCATTGGTGTTGTCTTGGCGGAGGGCGACGGGGCGAGCTGCGTGGTGATTATTGGTTTTTGTTTTGTAGGTTTCACTCGGAGGGGTGTCAGGATGATGCAGAATCTCGCCTGCGCAACAGAAGTTGCTGAAGATTTCAGACGGCATTCGCTTCTTGGCACCGCCCCCATTAGTTTCTTACCTTTCCGGGCGTGCCAAGAGGAGATCCTAGAGAAGGGTCTCAAGGTGAAGGAGTATGAGCTCGTGAAGAGGAATTTTGCGAAGAACGGCAGCTTCGGATTCGGTATCACGGAGCACATCGACCTGGGCATCAAGTACGACCCGAGCACAGGGATCTACGGAATGGATTTCTACGTGCACCTTTCCCGCCCTGGCAACCGCGTGATGTTCCGGAAGCTCAAGCGCGGAAAGGTCGGTTTCGCGCACAGGTTGAAGAAGGACGACGGCATGAAGTGGTTCCAGACGAAGTTCGATGGCATCATCCTCAACAAATGAACCAGCACCCAATGCTGCAGAGAGCAGAGACGTTCGTTTGGCTGCGGAGCCAGTAAAGTACTCTTGGTCGATCGCGAGCTGTGTGTACATGCCTACGTGTGGTTTTTATTCGTGCACGTGAATGTCACGTGCACGAATACCCATAACCTATACCTATACGACCCATACCCATACCTAGACCTATACGACCCATACCCACACCCTGCTGACAGCTAGCACCCATACCTGTGCGACCCCTCGATTTCTCGGGGTGGAATCCCGTGGGGGCTCTGGGTGTGTGTGTGTGTGTTGTCGGATGGGGGTCCCCGCTCGGAGGGGAGAGCCCCGCTCGGGATCTCGCGACCCGCATCCATACTCACAGCGCCTTCAGCTCCTTGCCCCTTGCCCGCTCCTCCTCGCCATCGGTTTGAGCGCGTGGTGCTCTTCCAACGTGAATTGGAATTGCTGTGTGTCCGCACCTCGACCTCCGCCGGGCGCGGCCGGGGGTGCGGGACGACTCTGAGGACCACGGCACGAAGACAAGGACGGAGGGGCACGCCGCGGGTGTGAACTTTTCTCCTTGCATGGCTTGTCTGCAAGGGTATAGCTCGTGCGCTGACAGCTCCGAGGAGTCGGGCGGGCGACGCTGCCTCCCGTGGCCTCCCGTGGGGTAAGCCCCTCCCCGAAGGGGGAGGAGGGGGGTTGGAAGAGGAGGCGCCTTGGACCACCTACGCCCAGGGGGCTGGTGGGACCACGACGCAGGGTTTTTCGTGATTTTCGGCCTTCGGGGGCCCTTCTTGGGCCTCGGGGCCGTCCAAGCTGGATGAAAAGCTCGTCCCTGGGAATGGGTCGAGACCTCTGGCGGGTCGACGCCATGATAAATTCAGAACACTGGGGGTCTGGGTGAGGGGGGGTGGGGGGCGAAGAAGCTGCGTGCACCTTTCATGCTTGCTTTGGGCCTCGGAGGGCCCCTTCGGAGCCCTTCTGGGGCGCGAAAGAGAGGTGCACCTATGTCGGGCCGCACCTGGCTCAGCCCTCCGGGGCCTTCCCCAGCGCCCCCCGCGCTCGTCGCGAGCAAAGCACAACGGGGGGCTTTTGGCTTGTTTCGGCCCCGTCCAGCCGCCCCGGGCGCGAGCCGCCGCAGCGATGCGCCCTGTGCGGCGCAGCGCGCGCCGCGGCCGCGGCCATGCCGCCAGAGCGCTGGCCGCGCTGGCGGCGGCGCTGGCCCTGGCGCAGGCGCCCGGGGGCGGAGGGGGGGAGGGGGCTGGAGGAGGAGGAGGAGGAGGAGGGAGGAGGAGGAGAGGAAGGAGGAGGAGGAGGAGGAGTAGGAGGAGGCGAGGAGGAGCGAGAGGAGGAGGATGGAGGAGACGATAAAGAAGCAGGAGGACCCGGAGGAGGAGGAGGAGGAGGAGGAGGAGGGAGGAGGAGGAGGAGGAGTCTTGGCGCTGGCCCTGGCGCAGGCGCCCGGGGGCCGCGCGGGAGGCGCCCCGCGCGGCGACGGCCGCTGCTGGGGCGCGCCCTTCGCGACGTACGGCGGGAGCTACCAGGCCGGTCGGGGGACGCCCGCCCCGCCCATCCCAGGCCTCCTCCTCCTCCTCCTCCTCCTCCTCCTCCTCCTCCTCCGCCTCCTCTTCCACAGTGAAATCGTATGAATGCTACTCTGCTCTCTCCCCTGGTGGCGTTCGGGGACTGCTCGGCCTCCCTCCGCGCACTGTTTTTTTACGCAGGATTCCCGGGAATTGGGTTCTCGCTTGTTTTTTTTTGTTTGCTTGTTTTCAAAATGCTGCTCTCGCTGAAGCGCTGGCCTCATTTTCGGGCTGCCGCTCGTTCAGAATCGTGCTCCCGCTGCAGCTCTGGCGTCATTATTTCCAGCGCCATGCCACGGCATGGTTTTCGGTCCTTCCAAACAGGCCCCCAAATCAAAACAATGCCCCCTCGAAAAAAACCATCGGAAATGGTTACACATTCGGTGCCGATTGTTTGATTTTTGGGCCGCAGAAGCCCCCCCCCTCCACCTTGGGGCGTCGTCACGCCATGCTATGTCAGGCTGCGAGTCCTCATTTCCGCGCTTCCGCGCTTGGGTTTTTGTTAAAGCGCTTGCCTCATTTTCGGGCTACCGCTCGTTCCGCATCGTGCTCCCGCTGCAGCGTTGGCCTCCTTTTCGTGTTTCCGCTCGTTCCGAATCGTGCTCCTGTTGCAGCGCTGGCGTCATTACACTTCCAGCGCCATGCCACGGCATGGTTTTCGGTCCTTCGAAATGGCCCCAGAATTTAGAAAATGCCCCCTCGAAAAAAGCAGCGGAAGTGTTTACACATTCGGTATCGGTTTGTTGAATTTTTGGGCCGCAGAACCCCTCCCCCCCACTTTGGGGCGTCGCCACGCTATGCTATGTCAGGCTACGCGTCCTCATTTCCGCGCTTCCGTTTTTTTGCTTGTTTGTTTTGCAAAATGCTGCTCTCGCTGAAGCGCTGGCCTCATTTTCGGGCTACGGCTCGTTCCGACTCGTGCTCATGCTGCAACGCTGGCCTCATTTCCGCGCTTCCGCTCATTCCGCATCGTGCTCCCGCTGCAGCGCTGGTGTCAGTATTTCCAGCGCCATGCCACGGCATGGTTTTCGGTCCTTCCAAACAGGCCCCCAAATCCAAAAAATGGCCTCCCGAGAAAACCATCGGAAGTGTTTACACATTCTGTATCGGTTCGTTGATTTTTGGGGCCGCAGAAGCCCCCACCCACTTTGGGGCGTCGCCACGCCATGCTATGT
The DNA here is from genome assembly GCA_963575745.1 of Prorocentrum cordatum. Taxonomy (NCBI): domain Eukaryota; class Dinophyceae; order Prorocentrales; family Prorocentraceae; genus Prorocentrum; species Prorocentrum cordatum. The sequence continues at coordinate 80,023 of CAUYUJ010002720.1, forward strand.
CATGCTACGCGTTAATCTTCAACACCATGCTATGCCATGCTACGACATCCGACTAATAGAGAGGGGATCTACGCCATGGTAAGGGATGGGAGGGAGGGGTAGGACGTCAGATACGACGCGAGCGCACCTAGCTTAGCCTCCTCCCCCTCCCCCTCCTCCGCCTACTACATCCATCCGCCTCCTACCCCACCTCTCCTCCACCTCCCTCCCTTCCGCCTCCCCATCCTCCTCTCCTCCCCCTCCCCCCCCCCCCTCGGGGTTTTCCGGCGACTGGAGCTCACCGACAGCCTGGGACCTTCCTGACAGCACGGCGGGCTGCAGCGTTCCACACCAGGCGTCCTCGTACGGACTTGCTCCGTCGGTGCGCCGCGGCCACCCCAGGAATCAGGGATGGATGCGGGTGTCGAGGAAGGGCGCCCAACGAGGGACGTCAAGGAGGAGGAGGCGGATGGAGGAGGAGGAGGAGGAGGAGGAGTGAGGAGGAGGAGAAGAGGAGGAGGAGGAGGAGGAGGAGGAGGGGGGGGTGAGACGAGAGAGGGGGGGGGTGAGGAGGAGGAGGAAGGAGGAGGAGGAGGAAGAGGAGGAGGAAGAGGAGGAGAAGAGATGGGCTCTGGTCGCAGAACTTCAAGATGTTACAATCATGTGTTCGCTGCGTCGGGCTCCAGGGTTTGGGCCCACCCTGGGCCCGAGGCGGGTGGTGTAGAATGACGCCCGCGAGGCGGCTTGGCCAATGGGGGCGTATGGCACCGATCCTGGGATCCCAGGGTGGGCCCTGGCCAGGATGTGAGGAGGAGGAGGAGGAGGAGGAGGAGGAGGAGGAGGGGGAGGAGGGGGAGGAGGAGGGGGAGGAGGAGGGGGAGGAGGAGGGGGAGGAGGAGGGGGAAGAGGAGGAGGATGAGGGAGGAGGAGGAGGAGGAGGAGGAGGAGGAGGAGGAGGAGGAGGAGGAGGGGGACCAGTGTAAACCCAAGAGTCATCAACGATGTTGGAAATAACCCTCCCTCCAAGCTTCCTGTTCATAGGCCCCTACAACGTTTCATTTCCATTGAGGGAACTGCTTCGTTGGAAGTCAACCTTGTGAAGACCTTGAAGCATGCCAAAACATTGTTCTCGGGAATTCCACGCCACGGATCAACCTGACTGCTGCGACCTGACGATCTGGAATCGTGCCAGAACGTCATTTGTGGGACTTCGACACCGCGAATCAACATAACTGTTGCGCCTGCATAATCCTAAATCCTTCCAAAACACCATTCCTGGTACGTTGATCATGGGGATTCGTGAAACTCTTGCAAGTTATTAAATCGAATGTGCGCGGCGCAAGGCGAGAGTGACATTTTGAAAACGACCCGCCTTCAACCCCTGAAGCTCGCAATGTTTCAAAATGAATGCGCGCGGCGCTAAGGCGAGAGCTACATTTTGAAAACGACCCGCTCTCAATTGTGAAGCCCTTGCACATGTGTTTAACGAATGTGCGCGGCGCCAAGGCGAGAGCTACATTTTGAAAACGACCCGCCCTGAATCCGTGAAGCTCAGGCAATGTTTTACAACGAATGTGCGCGGCGCTAAGGCGAGAGCCACATTTTGAAGACCACCCGCCCTCAATATGCGAAGCTGTTGCCATTTTGTAAGCTCCAGGGCCATAAATGGTGAGGAGATCTCAGGCGAAACGCCCGGCCCGTCCTAAGAACTGGCCTCGGGGTGCGACAGGGACAAATTATTGAATCGCTTCGCTCATTCCGCCGGGCCTGGAGCGCTATTTGGGGCCTCTTGGGGCCGTCTTGGGGGCTTCTTGGGGGCTTCTTGGGAGCGTCTTGGGGCTCCTTGGCGGCGTATTGGGCTCCCCGGGGGCCTCTTGGGGGGCTCTTCGGGGCCCCTTGGGGCGGGAGGGGGGGGCGACAGGGAGAACTCATTTGTAAGGAGTGGAGGAGGACGCCCCTTCGCCCTTCCCCCGACCACCCAGGGGAGCAGGGAGCTGCCGGCCGGCCTCCTCTACCACAGGGACTTCGTGAGCCCCGAGGAGGAGGCCCGGGTTCTGGAGGCCCTGGACGCGGACGCGGGCGCCTGGACCCGCAGGATCCGCCGCGCGCAGCAGTTCTTCTCGGCGGCGATCGAAGGGGGGAAGTGAGAAGGAGAAGGCCTGCTCAGAAGGCCACGGGACTTCTCAGAAGCCCTCGCGCCTTTTGTGAAGGTTGTCGTGTCTTCGAGGAAGGCTTCAGAGACTTCTCACAAGGCCGGGGGACTTCCGAGCCTTCTGAAAAGGCCTTCCTTTCTCGCTTTCCCCCTCGCCCGCCGCCGACCTTCGGGCTGAAGTACTACCAGACGACCCACTCGGACCCCGAGCTGCAGCCGACCGCCAGCAGCCTCCTCGAGGACCAGCTCGGCCGCCCGCTGCGAGAGTTCCCCGAGTGGCTGCTGCGCCGCGTCGCGGAGACGGGCATCTTCGCGGACGGCGCCGGAGAGATCAACCAGGTGCAGGCGAACGAGTACCTCGGAGACAGCGGCATCGGCGTCCACGTGGAGGACCCGGCCGCGGGCCCGGCCTTCGCCACGGTATCGCTGCGGGAGCCCGTCCAGATGACGCTGGCCCGCGCGCCCGGAGGCAGGCCCGTGCCCGCGGCGGCGCGCGACACGGAGGACTGCGTGAAGGTGCTGCTGGAGCCCCGGAGCCTCCTGGTGCTCCAGGGGGACATCAGGAGGGGAAAAAACGCACAGACACAATTATAATCGCCGACTCTCAGGAAAAGGTGCAAAAATAGGGGAAGTGGGGGGGGGGGAAGACCAAAGGCCCAGAACAGTACGAAAATATGCGGGAAATCTCCTATTGTTGGTAATTCTTTGTGGAGTGGAGGAGGAGAGGCGGAGGAGGAGGAGGAGGAGGAGGGAGGTAGGAGGAGGAGGAGGAAGAGGAGGAGGAGGAGGGAGGAGGAGGAGGAGAGGAGAACGAGGAGGATGAGGGGAGGAGGAGGAGGAGGAGAGGAGAGGAGAGGAGGAGGAGGAGGAGGAGGAGGAGGAGGAGGAGAGGAGGAGGAGGAGAGGAGGAGGAGGAGGAGGAGGAGGAGGAGGAGGAGGAGGGAGGAGGAGGAGGAGGAGGAGGAGGAGGAGGAGGAGTGAGGAGGCGGAGGCGGAGGAGGAAGGCAGGAGGAGGGAGGAGGAGGAGTTTTTTTTGAGGAGGAGGAGGAGGAGGTTGTGTGTCCTGGGGCCCCCTTCAGGACAGCTGGTGGGCCCGGCCTCCTCCGCGCTGCCCCGCAGCGCTGCGGGGCACGGGGGGCGGGGACTCGGCGCCTCGGCGGCGATCCCGCCCCCCGGGGGCGGCCCGCGCCCCGTGCGGCAGGGCGCCGCTGAGGGGCCCGCCGCCCCTGGCGGGGCCCCTTCTGGACCTCGTCGATGCGAGTCGGGGGGAACGAGGGACGGCGTGAGCATAAATACGGTAGGTTCGCGTCGTGTCGACCGGCGGCGACCCCGCCAGCGGCGTTCAAGGTTGAACGCCGCGGGCGACCCAGAATCGTTCGATGTTGAATCCGCTACCGAAAATTTCCGGTAGCGCTCCGCAGAGATCGGTCGCTACCGAAATACCGAAATGCAGCGCCCAATACCGGTATCAGAGCGTTCTGAGACCCGCTACTTCCACGCCCTCGAACGAAGATCCGGTCGCTACCGAAATTCGGGGTGCGTCGAAATCGCTACCGAAAATCTCCGGTGCCAGACCATCTGGGACCTGGTCGATGCGAGTCCGGGGGAACGAGGGACGGCGTGAGCATAAATAGGGGGCCACATGCGAACCCTACCCCGATGGGTTGACGACAGCAAACAACACGTGCTGACCACTCTTGGCCACGACGATTGGGCACAGGTTGCGACGTCAGACATGTGGGACCAGCTGAAGGACGATTACATTAAGATGTGAGCAGGCCTCGGCCCTCCCGGCAGCTCCCTCGCGGAGCCTTGCGCCGGCTTCCGTTCCGTTCATGCGAACCCTACCCCTACCCCCCACGGTTTCTGAGGAGGAGGGTGGGGTTCACTTCGCTCGGGAGCTCCCGAGAACTCGGAGGTCCGCGCGGATGTCTCGGATCCGCGCTGGGACCCCGTGGCGGCGCCTCCGGCACCGCCCCTGGCGCGCTCCGCGCGCCAGGGAGGGGGGTCCAGCGCCGAGCCGAGAAATCCGCGCGGACCTCCGAGTTTTTGTGTTCACGTCATTCTTCGTTCCCCTAGACTCGGCACTTGCTCTGGCTGGCTCGATCCGATTCGATTCCGATGTTCCGAAGCTGCGAGGGGGCCCAGTCCGATGTTCGCCTGGCGTTGCTGTGCATCTCGGCGCAGCGATCGATCCCAGTCGATCCCGGTTCCGTGCCGATTTGCTGCCTGATCTGGTGCACATTCCAGCTCGGTTTAAGTCGGGGGTGTCCCTCTACAGGAGGAATGTTTCAGAATAGTAAAAATAGTCTGGGGAAGATTTTCGTTGGTATGTTTGAGCCTTTTGTTTCTTTGTTTTGTTTTGTTATATTTTGTTTATTTTCATGTTTCGTCCAAAATCAGCCTGTAGGAGGACACGCCCGACCGAAAGCTCGATCCGATTTCCCGATTGGATGCTGACTGGTCCTGCCCTGGTCCTCCAGTCCGCCCACATGCGGTCGGTGGATCGCGCTGTGTCGCTGATGCATCGTCGACAGGGTTCGGTTCGGAGGCAGATTTTCTCCCCCTCGACGTCGCCGATGCATCGCCGATGCTGCGCGATCCTCCGACCCCATCCCCCATTCTTCGGACCCCATGCGGGGTGGCAGGTGGGAGGGGGCCCACCAACGGCCGCTACAACTTCTCGCACGCCATCCTTCGGTAGCAAATCGTGGGAGCCTCGCTTAAAATTCAGCTTGTAGAGTACACTAGCGTGCACTATAGCGCCTGGTAATCGCCGACAAAGCGTCGATCTGCGTCGGTTAGCGTCAGTCAGCGTCCATCCGCAAGAGTCACCAGCATGGCATG
>CAUYUJ010002721.1:0-5000 GCA_963575745.1 Prorocentrum cordatum
CAGGGTGCCGGGCTCGTTTTTGACCAACAGTCACACACTTCGTGCTCTTCGACTTTCCAGAACTCCATTCCCAGGCCACATTCTGAATACCCGGATGCAACAGTCACACACAAAGTGCTCTTCGAGATCCCAGAACGCCATTCCCGGGCCACATTTAGAATAACCGGATGCAACAGTCACACACTTCGTGTTCTTCGAGTTCCCAGAACGCCATTCCCGGGCCACATTCTGGAGGGCCGGATGCAACAGTCACACACTTCGTGCTCTTCGAGTTCCCAGAACTCCATTCCCGGGCCACATTTTGGATGCCCGGAGCCAACTGTAGGCCACTTCGTGGTCTTCGAGTTCCCAGAACTCCATTCACGGGCCACATTTTGAATGCCCGGAGCCAACTGTAGGCCACTTCGTGCTCTTCGAGTTCCCAGAACTCCATTCCCGGGCCACATTTTGAATGCCCGTAGCCAACTGTAGGCAACTTCGTGCTCTTCGACTTCCAGAACTCCCATTCCTGGGCCACATTTTCAGCAGGGGCAAGAGCACGACGAGGAGGAGGACGAGCAAGACCAGGAGGACGAGGACGAGCAGGAGCAGGACGAGGAGCAGGAGGAGCAGGAGAAGAAGGACGAGCAGGAGGAGGAGGAGGACGAGCAGGAGGAGGAGGACGACCAGGAGGAGGAGAACGACCAGGAAGAGGAGGAGGAGGAGGAGGAGGAGGAGGAGGAGGTAGTACAGGAGGAGGAGGAGGAGGAGGAGGAGGAGGAGGAGGAGGAGGAAGAGGAGAGGAGGAGGAGGAGAACGAGGACGAGGAGGAGGAGGAGGAGGGGGTGGGGAGAGTACCAGGAGGAGGTAGAACGAGGACCACCAGGAGGAGGAGGAGGAGGAGGAGGAGGAGGAGGAGGAGGGAGAGGAGGAGGAGGAGAGAACACCAGGAGGAGGAGGACGAGCAAGACGAGGAGGACGAGAACGAGGACGACCAGGAAGAGGAGGAGGAGGAGGAGGAGGGGAGGGGGAGGACTACCAGGAGGAGGAGGAGGAGGAGGAGGAGGAGGAGGAGGAAGAGGAGGAGGAGGACGAGGAGGAGGAGGAGGAGGACGAGGAGGAGGAGGTGGGGGGAGAGCACCAGGAGGAGGAGAACGAGGACCACCAGGAGGAGGAGGAGGAGGAGGAGGAGGAGGAGGAGGAGGAGGAGAGAGCACCAGGAGGAGGAGGACGAGCAAGGCGAGGAGGACGAGAACGAGGACGAGCAGGAGGGAGGAGGAGGAGGAGGAGGAGGAGGAGGAGCAGGAGAAAGAGGAGGAGGAGGAGGAGGAGGAGGCAGGCTGAGGCTGAGGCTGTGACTGCGACTGCCGTTGCCGCTGCGACTGTCATCGCGAATGCGACTACGACTGCGAGAACAGCAGAATTCGACAACTGGATTTTCATCGTAATCTTAAGGGGAATGCTTTCAGATATGCTTCTACACATCGCTGTCAGGTTGCTTTGCCGGGATAATTTTATTATGTTCATTATTATTATTATGAATATTATTACTATTAATATTACGTTTATTATTATTGTTAGTATGCTTGTTAATATTACTATTAGTAGTATTAGTACTACTACTATTACTATGATTACTATTAGTATTATTATTATGATGGTGGTGATGGTGCTGGTACTGATGCTGGTGATGATGTTGATGATGGTTTTGATGTTAATGTGAAAGAAAGATGTTGCTGATGATGATGCTGGTGATGGCGATGCTGATGAAGACGATGACGATGATGATGATGATGATGATGATGATGATGCTGATGCTGATGCTGATGATGATGCTGATGCTGATTCTGACGGTGATGATGATGATGATGATGATGATGATGATGATGATGATGATGATGCGGATGCGGATGCTGATGCTGATGCTGATGATGATGATGTTGATGGATGATGCTGATGATGATGATGATGATGATGATGATGATGATGATGATGATGATGATGATGATGATGATGATGATGATGTGATGATGATGATGATGATGATGATGATGATGATGATTGATGATGATGATGATGATGATGATGATGATGATGATGATGCTGATGATGCTGATGATGATGATGATGATGATGATGATGATGATGATGATGATGATGATGGTGGTGCCAGAGGCCTCTTGGATGCCTCTCGGAGTCATTTCGGATGTCCCTTGAAAGCTTATGTGAGTCCTCTTGAAGGGTCTTCGGGGGTCTCTTAGAGCGTCTTGGATACCTCGGGAAATCCTCTTCGGGCCTCTTGGGGATCTCTTAGGAGCCTCTTGGGGACCTCTTGGAGGCCTCATCTTGGAGCCTGTTGGGCGCCTCTTGGGGCCCTCTTGGGGCACTCTTGGGAGCCTCGGGGGCCATCTTGGGGCCACCTTGAAGGAGATCAAGGGGGGGGGGAGCTCAACAATTAAACAATATGAATACTACTCTCCTCTCTCCCCTGGTGGCGTCCGGGAAATGGCCGGCCCCCCTGCGCGCATTGGTTTTTTTACACTGGATTTCCCGGAAACGGGTTTTCGCTTGGGTTTTTTTCGAAATGTTGCTCTCGCTGAATCGCTGGCTTCATTTTCGAGCTACCGCTCGTTCCGAATCGTGCTCCCGTTGCAGCGCTGGCGTCATCATTTCCAGTGCCATGCCACGGCATGGTTTTCGATTCTCCTAACAGGTCCCGAAATCTAGAAAATGCTCACCCGAAAAACCATCGGAAGCGATTACACATTCGGTGTCGATTCGCAGATTTTCTAGGCCGCAGAAGCCCTCCCACTTTGGGGCGTCGCCACGCCGTGCTATGTCAGGCTACGCGTCCTCATTTCCGCGCTTCTGCGCGTGTTTTTTCAAAATGCTGCTCTCGCTGAAGCGCTGGCCTCATGTTCGGGCTACCGCTAGTTCCGAATCGTGCTCCCGCTGCAGCGCTGGCCTAATTTCCGCGCTTCTCGTCGTTCCGAATCGTGCTCCCGCTGCAATGCTGGCGTCATTATGTCCAGCGCCATGCCACGGCATGGTCTTCGGTTCTTCGAAATCGGCCCCAAACTCTAAAAAAATGACCTCCCGAAGAAACCATCGGAAGTAATTCCACATTCGGTGCCGCTTATTTGATTTGTTGGGCCGCAGAAGCGCCCCCTCATTTTCGGGCGTCGCCACGCACTGCTACGTCATGCTGCGCGTTCAAATTCACCATGCTATGCCTTGTAGTGCTATGCCATGCTACGACGTCCGATTGTGCGAATAGGGGGGAGATCTGCGCAATGGTAAGGGATGGGAGGGAGGGGCAGGACGTCAGATGTGACGCGAGCGCACCTAGCTTGATTAGGCTCCTTCCCCCCCCAGGAGGCCAAAATGGGCCCAAAAACCTAAGTCAAATCAATGATGGTTACCCTCTCGCCGAGGTCATCTTGGACTTTCCAATCGGTCGCGTGGCGCTCCGTCCAGGGAGTAGGGGGAGGAGCAAACCCCTCCCCGAAGGGGAAAAAAGGGGGTTGGAAGAGGAGGCGCCTCAAACCACTCACGGCCAAAGGGGCTGATGGGATATTTTCGCTCTGCGATCCTCACCCGAGCACGAAAGGCGGGATACCCGGACATCAACTTGTTCGATGCGTGGGCTCAGGAGGTCTGGACCACCACTGGGGGGCTGGCTTTTCGTCCTGAGTCGGACTCCCGCCAAGTGGAGGTGTGCCCCAGGGTGTGTGTGTGTGTGTGTGTGTGTCGGTGTGTGTCGGTGTGTGTCGGAGTGTGTCGGTGTGTGTGTGTGTGTGTCGGTGTGTGTCGGTGTGTGTCGGTGTGTGTCGGTGTGTGTCGGTGTGTGTCGGTGTGTGTCGGTGTGTGTCGGTGTGTGTGTGTGTGTGTGAGCTCGACCGCTTGTGCACCTAACCGCCCAAAACAGATGCCCCCCAGCCGCCGGCAGCTCCCGATAGTTGCCGATAGGTGGGGCATGCGGGGGGCATCCGTTTGCGGCAGTTCGGTGCACCAGCGGATCGAACTCATGCCCCCCCTCAGGGTCCCACCCCCCCTTCGGTGGATCCCGACTGGGTCGTTATTTGACGGCCCCGAGGCCCGGCATGGGCTCCCAGTTGGCCGACCCGGCCAGAACGGACAATGTGACGACCTGGGCCCGGTTTTTTTTATGTTGTCAGAGATTTGGAAATTCGTTTTGAGAATCCAGATGTTTGTTCCCTGCAGTCGATAATGGCGCGTTTGAGGGTGGAATTCTCAAAGGCCGAACACAGCCCAACACCGCCCGCCCCAGCTCTTGCGTGGGAGCGCCGGGCCTCCGGGGCTCGCGCACGCACGGTGCGCGACGCGCGCTTCTATGCGCGTCCTCCCCGCGGGGCACCCCAGGAGAAGGCCAGCTCTGCGGCCCAGCGAAGCGCGGCCAGCTTCGCGCCCCTGGCGCGGTCTGACTCCAGGACTCCGGGGCGAAGCTCAGGATGTGCCCAGCGGCGCCCGAACTCGTCCACAGCCTCCCCGCTCATCATCCCTCCTACTGTAACTGTAAGCCTCCTCCTCCTCCTCCTCCTCCTCCTCCTCCTCCTCCTCCTCCTCCCAACGGCGCCCCAACACGTACACAACCTCCCGAGGCCCGGCAGGGGCTCCCGGAGGCCGAACGCAGGCCAAAGCCGCCCGCGCCAGGTTTTGTGGGGGCGTCGGGCCTGTGGCTGCGGCAGGTTCGCGTCGTGCCGACCGGCGGCATCCCCGCCAGCGGCGTTCAACGTTGAACGCCGCGGGCGACCCTGAATCGTTCGACGTGGAACGATTTGGACGTTCTGGCCACGCGCAGAAGGGGGGTAGGGGGAGGGGGGCAGGCTTCTCAGAAGCACCCCTGCTTCCTAGAAGGCGCGGGCCTTCTCTTTGTAGATGTAAGGCTGGCGCATTCTAAGAAGCAGCCTCCTTCTAAGAAGCCCTCCCCCCTCCCCCTACCCCCTTGTGCGCGCCGCCAAGATTTGGACGTTTCGGAAACGGCCGATTGATCAACCTTC